>JABFOV010005956.1:0-11325 GCA_022817685.1 Aradophagus sp. ZL-2020
ATACATTCCATTTACATTCGGCATGTAATATTTTCCATTAAGATTGTGATATCACATACCAAATGTAATTTCACATTATATTTAACGTAATTTAACATGTAATTTTACATTCTTTTTTTACAGTGTACTTCAAACGTCATTTTAAAAAGGTTGTTAAAAAATGTACATTCCGATGCACTTTTATCGATATCAATCATGATAGCCAAAGCGCCATGCATACGTGAATTATGGTGAGACCAAAGTTCAAAGCGGTCCCTTGGGCTTCTGCTTCAACAAAAATAGTTGAATTGCTTAGCGTTAACTCGCATTGAAATGCTAAACAAACGAACATGGTTGGTTAACCTGCACGAATAATATTACATTTCGTGCGTCCGACTTGCTCTACAATTTTCACATTTCACGCAACTATCTTTACATATACAATTGTCGTACTATTCCATAGCGGTTGAATTATCGTTACGCTTTGCTTGCGAAAAGTGAAAAAAAAAAAAAGAAAAAGAAAAAGATTATTACAAAAGTTCATTTCTTTCAAATTTCGATCTTTTTTTTTCTGCAGGAGTAGATAGATGTACAAAATGATGTAATTTTAAAAGGCTAACTTGATTCAAAGATTTAAAATATTTTCAAGTATAAAAATATATTACTTATTAAATATTATAGTAATAAATTATTGCTATAAACATCATCTATATTTAATATTCAATGTGTGTAGTGATTATGCAGTAAAGATAAAGTATATTTACCGACAGTGTTAATGTGTAAGTTGGTTTTAAAACAAAAGCAAACGGGAATACTGATTATCGGAAGTCATGTTATAGATCGATAGCTTTTACCGAACGACATCAATTACGGCTAGTGTACTGCCTTGAAATTAAGCACATGCAATAATTAGACGGCTGCTTTGTTGCGATATCGTGTATTGGATCGTTTAGCAACGGAATTGAAGGTACGACTGATAACGCCTATTAATGAAGAAGCGAACACACGTATGTGGACACTATAATTATTCAAATGACCTTTCATCCATTTACTGACATTTAGCGCACTTTTCAATTCATCTTAATTTTCAATCGTTAATGATGTGTGAAATAATGTGCATCCAACTATGTTATTGACGAAAATCAAATGGTAAAATTTCACTAAAATCTTATGAACAATCTATTTACTATATGTTAAAATGCACAAATTTACATAATTGAATGCTTTTTCAAAGTTTAAAATCCTAAGAGATCTATTAAAAAATGTAATTAAACTGATTTACACGTATAATATTTAAACATTTAATAACAAGAAAACATAAAATTTTCCATGAACTCTATTTAACATTTTTTAATTAAGTACGGATATACAATGGAAAAAAAGAAATGTAGCAGCAATATAAAAACTCCCGAAATATTTAACCAGAAGCCAGCATTAAATGCTGCCACAATACTTTGACAAAGTAAAAACAACATATTATACATAACTATAGACAGAATGCTGACATTATTCGTCATGTCAATTTATTGAATTGCTGTAAATTGTTATAATCTCTGCTACAAGTTTTTGAAAATATCTACTTATTAAAAAATGTAGTTAAAAGTTTGTGTGATATTGAATTTAATTACGTCTGCGTGATATTAGTTCTCGTGAACAGGAATCTAATCACGTCCAGTAACAAATAATTGATATTACTTTTTTATATTGCCATTGTTTATTCAAAGTCACGTGAATACCAAAGGAGCAACATTTCGGTCTAATATTCGACCCTTTTCAAGCCTTATCATATATGATATACATAAATTATATGATAATAATTATATTATTTATATGATAATAGTAAAAACAACATAATT
Organism: Aradophagus sp. ZL-2020; assembly: GCA_022817685.1. Lineage (NCBI taxonomy): Eukaryota > Metazoa > Arthropoda > Insecta > Hymenoptera > Scelionidae > Aradophagus > Aradophagus sp. ZL-2020. Next base: position 1,836 of record JABFOV010005956.1, read on the forward strand.
ATTAAGAAAATTTGATTAACTAAAAATATTATATGAGTCTAAACAAAGTTTTAATGGCTTTTAAAATAATTATCGTTTAAGTTTTAATGCAATATTGCATTTTTGCGACAAAAGAAACAAGCGATTATTCTGAGGGTAAAGTGGCCACACGAGATAAAAGTGAAGGTTGCCGGAAGTAATTCAAGTTGTAGTAAGGTGTTAGTCATCTTTGCTTATAGAATAATTTCTTGTCTCTCTCATTACATATTAAATTTTTGGTATCAAATACACATAACCAGAATTTTTATTTGCTACTTTTACAAAAAGAAGCTATTCTTATTCCTTAGGGAATAACGACTATTCCCTAGTTACACATCCGCATTTCCGAGGGAGCAAAAATGTGTTTTTTTCAAGAAATAGAAAATAAAAACGCGGATTGTGTGCACGTGTTAAGACAAAGTCTATAATTGAATAGTAATCGAACACATTTCGTATTTCCTCAACAACGGACTCCATGTGGAAAACGTGCACCGTCGTCAAAGTACGGTACGTTCACGTCCTTATCGTAAATTTTATATTCAATAACATCATTATCCAAGTCACAAACTCATTTAGGGAGGATATACGGTAATGACGTAATAAGTTTGACATCACTATACCGACTCCAAGCATGGCGATAAAAAAAATTAAACTGTCTGACCAATTTCAATAATAATTAGACTTTATTGATTATGCAATCGAGTCTACGTTCAAATTCTATCTACAACTCAGTACTTATTCCCGCAATAATTATTCTTAAATTAAATAGTCAAATCAGTAATTCGTTCTAAAATGAACTTTATTTCACCGGCAAAACTCAACGCCGCGTACAAGAACATTATTTTGAACAATGTTTACAAATTTGTTGACCATAATTTGAAAAATGCTTTGTGAGATTTTTTAACATGACTTTATGACCTCCACAAAGTTCTCAGTAATGCAGTAGAAGTGAATTTTAATCAGGATGAAATTAATTTATTCCTGGATTACGGTATAAAAATGCCCGATGAAAGTAAAGATAGCCAACCAATATATTAATTTGCTGACGTTTCCGGAATTATGATGAAAGCATTTGAAGGCAAATATCAAATTATATTTTAATTCCTAGCGGAAGGCGTAATCCGGCAGTTTTCTACCACTCAAAGGAACGAGAGTGAAAAAATTGAATATCCGGCCCTCGCTCGGTGTATCGTACTTCTCTGAAATCCTCAAGAGCAGTCTGCCACTAATCTGTACCGTCAGCCTTTGGATCGTTGCCTTTTAATTTCTGTCCCATCCAAATTAAAATCGACTTAAGTCTTTCCTACTTCCTTCTCGTCTTGAAATCTATACGTATTTTAATGTACGAATTCACCCTTCCTACGTTATTCCATCGGGAAATCTCATTTTATCGATTCGCTCTATGACTTGTCGACGACGAGACTGCATGCAGTATATACGCAGGATTCATTGTTGTCTGCTAAGTACTAAATTAATGTTTCATTAATCGAAGATTTGCGCTCGACCATAAATATATATATTACAATCTACAGCTTATTAACAGATATTACTGGAGTAGAAATGAGACTGTGAAAGGCAGTAAATATTCATTACTGCTCTATATCTGTTTAAATAAGTTTAGTATTGCAAAAAACTCTAATAACCAACTCTAAATTTGCATATCATGTATTTGCTTCCAATTTTACTGGGTGTATAAAATGAGGAGTTAAACTTATTTGTTGCTTTAAAGTAAATTTTATTATAAAAATATGTATTCTTATACATTTATATGTATTCTTCATAGAAAAAAAAAGTTCTGTGTCAGGTCCCAAAAACTCATGTGTAGTATACGAACTAAATTGTGTTGCTCCCATGAAGAAAATTCCTGTGTGTGGCACAGAAATTTCTTGTGGCGCCACCTTGAACTGCTTTATCGACGGTAATTTAAAAACACTATCCCTGTCTCTGACACAGAAAAAAATTGTGCTGCCAAAGTTATAGATTGTATGCGTTGCAGTATTTATACACTGAGAAAAGAGCGTCGCAAAATCAGCAAACCAAGTTGTACGACTTGAGTCGTTATTTTACAAGTCGCTGATTTTACGCTTCAAGTCGTAAAAATAGCAAAAAACTGTTATTATAACAACGCAAAACATGAAATATCTTTGGTGTTTTACTTCAAAATATATTTAAAACACTTCTTTCGCAGTATCTATAACAGTAGAAATTTCTCAACACTACCAAACAATGAATCAAAAAATCTGCATTCTACTTAGCTGTCATTAGTTTAACCTGGAAGCCATCGCGACGCAACAAAAATCGGAGCCGTTTATAAGAACGGCGAGAAAGAATGAGTCCGAACTAACAGTACTCAAGACCAAGCGTACAAAAGATTGTGAAATTAAGTGGAAAAAAACGGAGTAATCGCTATGAAAATACTTTTCATCTCGTAAAGTTTTCCGGCTCGCTATCAAACTTTACGTGACTTTTGTAACTCGCGGTAATTCAAACCGACGAGCGCTCGGTTCGGTTAGATAACGCTGTAAGCAATGCTCCGCTCCTCCTAATAATATAATTATCCACAGGATTATATTTTCTGCTTCGACGCAGATAATCGAAGAATTGAAAGGCCATTAAGCAGCCTAAACTGAACAATGGATTGTAAAAAAAAAAAAAAGCCGAACTTTGGTCTCAATTGCAAATTGATTACGTAAATAATTCGCCGCATGATGTGTTCAACCTGTGCGTAATGTCTACCAACGAAAACGGGGTTAATCAGCAGCGACACGGATTTCCAACGAACCGTCTTGGCGGTGTCAAGTTATTTTCATGCCTCTCGAAATCAGAATGCCGCATCGCGTCGTTTTGTTCATTAATGAAAAGCCAGTTTTGTCCCCGTTTACACAACGCATTTGCTATCGTTGCCTCTTCCGCATGTCAATTATGTTGATATCACGAGTGCGGTAACGCTAATAAGGTTGGGCTGCAGGACGTTTTTACGCACACATAGCGACTGTTTGTGCGGCACATTGATAGTACGATATATATTAAGCACGCGCCACTGTTTAATCTGCGCACTGTTACGTTTCACGTCTCAATCTCATCGGCGTCTCGATGAATACACGCATTCTTATTCACTTGTTGATTTGCTGTAGTAAAATTTCGCTGATTTTATCTATTATTAAAAACTTAAAAGTGATCATATTTTAAACTTACAGACACATTTACAAGCTTTTTTTAAATAATTTCACACAAAATTATTGTTTTTCTTACAGTGCATAATTTTATTCAATAAACTTAGTAGTAAAGATACAGTAGAAAAACTTTTTGCATGATTGACAGAAGAAAATATTATCAATTTTATTAAGGTATACCTTCAGAGTGCGATTTACAGAAAATCATATTTCAACTAATTCTAAAGCATTACTTTCGTGCAAATTTGTCAATATTCGCAATATGATCCTTACAATACAATATTCATTGCGGCGAATAATTTTTTTTTTTTTTTCTCGATTAAATGCACGGACTTTGTCAGGATGGGAAACGTTGCGTTCATTGAAGTAATTTCACGTCACGGCTGGTGAGCTCAATCGATCACCAACCGACTCAATTTGTCTCCATTGATACCAATCTGCTGAACAAGCAGGTCCTCTTTTATCTATCTTTCACTGTCATTCTCTTTATCATCCTCCGAAATCCTCTGTATCCAAAATGTAAGCTCGACAAACTTTTTAGCTGATTTTATTTCAATGACTCGCAGCCGGAATTGCGGTACGAAGCGAATCCAACTTTCGGATCGTTATTTGAAGTAACGCCGGTTAAAAACGGTATGTCGCATTAATGCAATCCCGCGGCCTTAATTCTTTAATACTTGATTACGCCGACGTTTCTAGAGTCGCGGATATGGCGCCGGTCTTAGCATGTACATATGCATGGAATTTTCACGTACGATGAGCATGACAGTCATAGTTTGTTTCGCGGAGACAAATATGTCGACTGGCGTGGTTTTTGATTGCGGCGTATGGCACATCGCAAGGGTTCGTCCTGGCTGAGAGAAGAAGCGAGGGCTGGTTCTACTGATTATATCGCACTGTTTGCACTGCGTTCAAGTCTAGTTAGCTCGCTCAGTCTCTATCGCCCACGCAATTTAACTGACGCCTTATTGAGACACATCGAAAATTAAATTTCCGCCCGCATTAAAGCGAATTTCGTCTTTTTATTTACACGCAAATTCGAACGCCAAAGCTTATTTTCAGGCCCGTTCACGCAAACCTTAACAAGGCTAATTAATTTGCTCGGTAGCAACTTTTTATTTAAATAGTCCAACGTCCATTTCTAACAATTCTCTATTTAAGCCGGCAAAACTTTTGGTTTGATCGAGTAGATTAACTAGATGGATTTGAAAACATTTTTACAAGTGGGTCAGTTTTACTTTGACAGAGAACTTTAGCTGACTCAATTACATTACGGAACAAATATTTGACCAACAGAATAAATAATTAATGTTACGGAATGAAATTGCAAAATTAATAGCATTTAATAAAACCAACCTGTTAGGACGTGATTCATGTGCTAACGAAACAGAGAAAAAGTATTTTTTCAAAAACAAATATTTTTTGATTTAACAAAAAGTATTGTTTATTATACTAATGCAGGTTTATTATTACGTAGGAAAGGTTTATTCGTACAAAAAAATATTTATTAAAGCTAATAGAATTAACGAGTCTCATATATCATTTCTGTGTAAAACAACCGAACCCATTTAATCTATATTATTTCTTTTAAGATACAACTCAACTACTTATCTGAACAAAGAGGCATCAATTTACTAATTGTACGTTTTTTCGCATCTGTTAAACGTTGTAAATGAATTTTCAAATAATCTCAAATAAACAAGGTAGGTCTAAAATGGACATCTTGTTGAGAACTCTTGCGTCAAGGGTGGTGCAACCTAAACCACCAAAACGTTTAGGAGAAAATAACGCTGAATCAGGGAAAATTAAACTATGCTCAACCTCGATCTAGACAGTTATCAATCGATGACACAATCAGAGTAAGATATTTGAGTTGGATATTCATGTAAGGTTCATACATCTGATTCGGTATTCCGAGTCCGCCGTTGGCAGCTTGGCGAAGAGTTGCAAGTTACAAGCTAATATTTGCAATTTACCCATGCGCAATAGATCTCGGAAGATTCACAAACTGGTCGGTCGATGCGGAAGGATTTTGAAAGCATCAGCCGGGTTAACGGAGACACGTCAGGCCGGCGAAAATCGCATCCTTGTTACCGAACCGTGTGTGGCGGAGGAACGGCGGTGGCAGTAGTGGTGACGGCAGCAGCGACGTTAGCGGCAACGCCAGCAACGGCTGCTAGAGCCGCATCAAGTATCACTCTATTTACCCGTCAAATATTTGTGCTTTTACCGTGGAGCCGCCGCGTATTCGAGCCCCTTCTTCTCTTACCGCACTCCAAACCTCTCTTGTGCAGCCTCTAGAGCCACTTTGTATACGGCGAACACTGTCGACTAAATTTCCCTAACGAAAACTCGCCGAAAATTTGCAAGTCCAAAAGAGAGATGGCGAACGATAGGGACGCGGCATGGGGCGGGACGCGGAACGAGCCGGTCTTTGCAGAAACTCGGGGAAACATAAGGAAACTTTAAATAGAAACGGATAAACTCCAACTTCCGCCCGGCCAAGTTAAATATGCAAATCTGCAAAAATGGCCGATCTTGTTTATCGAAACCGAATGGACTTGACGCGAATCCAAACGACACCGTTTGCTATGGACAGGGGTAATTGAAAGATACCATTATGATTGTATTCTTCGACCGATGTCGATAGCACGTGTCGAAAATGAAGGCGCCTGCCACGTAAAATGGTCAGTGCCTTCGGTGGAAGAACGCCCTGATTACCCGTAGGCCGGTCACGAATATAACGCACGAACGGTCGCCACATCGTTTTCGTCCTTCTTCGAGATCTCGTGTCGTTGCCATCTACCGAGAATCCTAATATCCAGGTTTGACATCATGCCAACTACTTACTACTACCCGCCAGGAATAAATTCCCTCGCTATAATGGACGATATCTCATAGATCGAACGAGGAACAAAGACACTTGAGGAAAATGACCGATGACTGAAAGAAAAAATCGCCGCATTGGCAGTCCGAACTGGGCCGGAGATACCACAGTTTTCTACAGCCAAGCAAATTTTATTTAGTCGACTTTTGACAAACACAGGGCTGCTCGGCGAACTGTGAGTTTGACGGCTCAAAGCTCAAGACATAGAAAATTCTTTCAATTCAAGTTTTATTTAAATAGATTTCAAATTTCGACTAGTGTCATTTAAAATTAAATGTTTATATTCTTCATTTTTGAAGCTATTTTACAATTTAAATTTATTTTAATAAATTTGATTTAAATTAATACATTTTTTGATACAAGAAATAGATTTTTAAAAATAAAATTTATGCTGTTTTGGAAATCCCGGGAATTATAGCTGGTTTCGAACGGTCGGGGACGCGGGAAATGCAGCTCGCTGCAGCTATTACGACAGCACCAAATTCAAATCGACCGATTTGAATGAATAACTAGCTACATTTGAACGATGCCATGAATAAAATTTCAATCTTAATCAGAGACTGCAGTACAATACCCGTCATGATTAGGTTTGTTGGATAAATACTTTTGTGCAAATGAATCTCTGCGAATGTCTGGAAAAAACCTGACAATATCTGCGGCGAGAAAAAAGTTTTTAAGCAATGTTTGATATTTAAATTCAATTTTTACCATAACCGTCTTGAAATTCAATCGCGTGAATCTAAGTATGAACGAAAGTTTTGTTTTTGTTTTAAAAGTTACAATACTCTATAATTAATCGTAAAAAAATAATACATTTCTTCTTACGTGTTAAAAACTGTTATTATTTTCATTTTACATTTCAAAAAATGATATTATTTCTACGTAATTATAAATACAATTATTTTGTTTTAATTATATTTAAATTTTGCTTTTGATTCCCGCACTGAAAAATATGCGCAATTAAAATCATAGATTACACAATTGAACATTTATTCATTAAATATTCAGACATTTTTTAATTTCAAGAATTGGAATTCAAATTTCAATGATATGACTGAAGAAAGAATTGTTTCAAAAACGAAAGTACTTCAATCCAGTTGTAAAAATGTCATGTAAAAATGATGATTACGAATATAAATTAGGTTTATACATAATAATTTTAACAGTATAAAAATTATTAGTTATTTATTGTGACACAAATGTCTCAATTTAAAATACCATTGCCTAAGTAAATTTGACCGCAAAAATGCACGCGTAATATTTATTAATGTTTTTAATTATTCATTTTTACTTATTTTACAATGTTTCCACAAAATCGTTTTTATTCTTAAAACCTTCGATCACGAATTATTTGCAAACTTTTCATGACTTTGATTTCAAATTTTCACTTATAAACATGTCGTAACGTTTGCTTTATCACATAAACCGACTAATGTACGAAGCAATATGGAAAGTGGGACGTTGCAATGTCGATGCAAACCTCTTCGCAATACTAACATATATTCAGTCCCATTTGGCTGCAATTCTAGCCTAATGACGAACACGTCTAAGTCACATCCTGACTTAGAACTTGGCGGAAGATTCCATTCTAAACTCTATATTAAATTGCCACATTTCATTGGTTCATACTCACATAATACACATTCTCGTGCGTCAACGCGCGTGAGACATTAGCAGACATCATAAATCTGAAACGATGAAAATTGAACCTTCAATTTAACTTGGAAAATAGGAAATTCATTCTATCGCATTATTAACATACGATCCACGATAAAAATATCGAAATTATGGAAAAGTAAGGAGCGCAGAGAAATTGCTTACAGAAAATAATTCTAACGAATACACTGCTCCCAATTTGCTCGGGATAAAATCAATTTATTGGAGTAGTTGACTTTAAGATCCTGAATAATGAGGCCCTTATCATTCATCGGAACGATAAACGAACTGGAGAAGTACAATGGGTTAGGGGTTTCCTCAAATTAACTTTGTAGTAAATGAAACTGTTTATCGTATATTTGAACTATGCTTCCTCGCAAACTGATGGCGGATAGTAACCAAATTAATCATAGCAAGAAAATGGGCAAACCATCTAACGAGACGGAAATAAAAACGATAAAGCAATTTACAAAGAATATCGAAAGCAGTTATGACTGTTCAAAAATCATTTGATTCTTAGCGGAATTGACGTTATGTAAATAGAAACATTCATTTTCCAATCAATATTTAATTAACACAATAATTTACAAGGTGTCCTCACAATAAAAGCATTTACGCAAGGTGTCTGCAGTGAATAGTGTCATGTTATGGTGGAAGTGGAGAAGGTCATAGCTGGCTTACGTATAATACCCTAACACCAGTAAAACGGTTGTCTCACGATATTACAACCGCAATGCGTATCGTTTTTCGCAACGCATGCGCAGACCAACATTGTCGTGCATCCGATTCACAAGCAGTTAAAAAACATAAACAAAAAAAGAAGCAAGAAAAAAAGAAGAACGAATAATACAAAAATATGACCAGAGACAAAGTGGAGGGACTTGTGAAATTGCCAATATATCGTTAGTACGGGATACAGATATTAAACAGCGCGCGTACGTCCAGCGGATAAGCGAAAAAGAAATACGTTATTATTAAACGTTTCCTGAATTGTCGCGCTTTTTTCGTCGAGTATTTGATAGACTGAAATAATAAAATTCTCTACGGTACATTTCTATGGAAAAAAAAGAAACTCAATTTGTATATTACTGACGTTTATTGTAGAACTATAATCTTGAAGGTGTTGATAACGTAAAAAATTGTCATTTATGATCTAAAGAACTCCTTTTTAAGATCATTCATCGTACCTTTTATTTTAAATTTTTACTGTTACGATAATTTACGTTATTGTATAGATTTTATTATTTAAATCTTATTAATTATTCTATAGGTTCTTCGTTTATCAAATAAGAGGTAAAACCTTTAGATGCCACTCCCTTAATTTGCAAAGAAAACGGCGAGCAAGTTTTATCTGTTTAATAGTAACTCTGAAAGAATTTGCTAGAACGAAAGAACTGTCACGATGGTCTGCCGGCCGAAAAAATGGACGTCGTTTATAACTCACGCACGTAGCGCACGTGTAAGTTTATAATTTTTCCTTATGGATGTTATTTCTTGAACTGTTGGTCTAGCTGTAAAAATTTTGCAAGTGTAATTATACTTTTAGTGCGACCGCCATAATTCTCACGGATCTGGCAAATTAATGTTGCCTACAACGACTCTCGAACATTTTTGTTGTCGGCAATTAAAAGGCGCTTTCGCGCCGAGAAATAAAGCGCCGAAAATGTGAGCGTTTAAGCTCGTCATGGCTGAACTTTGCGCGTACACTTTAATACGGAATTGCGAATCGGACGGGTGCAAAGTGTTAATATACAAT
>JABFOV010005957.1:0-11321 GCA_022817685.1 Aradophagus sp. ZL-2020
CCATCGACACAGACAGCACTCATCGCAACGATCACTACAGTAGAACACGCGCCATCCGATCTTCCGTCAATGTCTATGTCTATTTACTAGTGTTCGTTGTATTTTTTTTTTTCAGACAGGAGTCGGCTTTATGTTTTTTGGGGGGTTGTGGGGGTTAGGGGGGGGGGAGGAGAGGGGGGGAGTGGCCGGGGTCGGGATTAGTGGGGGTTTAGAAAAAACCGGGGTTTTTTGTACGTGGTTTATTTTTTTTTTCTTTTTTTTTTTTTTCGTTTTTTTTTTTGCTTTTTTTCGGGGGGAGAGGGTTGTTTTTTTTTCCGCGGCAGTTGTAAGTTTAAAATATGGTAATTACGCGCGCGGAAGCCGCGACGCCAAGATATATTGGTGTCGCCGAGTAAATAACAACAATGATTATAACAACAATAATAATTTTAAAAAGGGCCGGCGCGATATTAACGGCCGTTATTATTTCGGCTCTGCTCCGGTCTCGGCACAGTGGGTTTTGCATTATTTTTCGCCGCGCGCTGTTCATGTTTGCCGGATAAAAATGAACTGTAAACAAATTTATGGATTTCCCGCGAGCCTTTATTGGATTTCGGCGACGTCAAGTCAAAGGAACTAAATGTTACAAAAATTTAATTAAACCCGGCATTTGGGGGCTATGAATTTGCCTTGGTAGCTAACAAACATATTTGTCGTTGATTTATTTAAGAGGATTACACGCAGTTTTTAATAGAGAGACACAAAGAGAGCGGTCGCACGTGAGGGGATTGTTACACGGTGTAACACAGGTGGCGCGCGGGCGAATATTAATAACCGCGCTTGCCGGCCACGGCCGAACGAATTCAATCCAAAAATGACGTCTAAATTCGATTAAGGGACGGAATAATAATTCCCGGGGAACAATTCGCCGGGGCTTTAAATCAAAGCCACGGAGTCAAAAAGTTGCGCGCTGCTATTTGAGTCATTTGCATTTATTCGCCCGTGATGTATAACATTTTTAAAACGTGGCGGCGGCAAAAAGTTTTGATAAATGCGGGGGCGTTTGAAAAATATATACGTAATGTATAAAAATAGTAATGCACGGGGCTCGCGCGGTCGCGGTGGCGCGCGCACGCGGCGATATATACGCGGCCGCGTTTGAACGCAAAGTAATATCTTTTCGTACATCGAATATTATTCATCCTAGTTAAACGGGTAAAAATGTCGACGATAAATTTGCAAGTGAAACTCGATGGTTCGCAGGGAAAGCTTATTTATTTACCTCTCGGGTTGCGCATGATTTATATATGAAATTCGGGGACGTGCCATACGTCGCGGCGAAGCGCGATCGCGCCGCTCTCCGCCGGTCCCGAAATCCATAATTTAAAAATTCCCCGAAGTGGAAAACTTTCCGGATAATATAGTGTGTGTACCGCCGCCGTCTCCTTGCCTTTCCACCAGCCAAGGAAAAGTTTTGTAATACATTGCGCTCGTTTCTGCAGTTCGTCCCGTCTCTCCGCAGCGCCAAAGAATTCGCCGACAAATTGGAATTTTTACGTTTCGAACTTGCCACGGCCTGTGGGCCAACGTTTCGCCTCCCCCCCTCCTTCCCGCCCCTCTTTTGATTTACTCCGAAATAAATACATACGGAATACGCCGCCACAATGCACCTTATCTTTTCACATAAATGTTGATTCATAATATTCGTAGACTCCCGTTTATTGCTCCGGCGGAACTTGGCCGACACGGCGCGGCGGCGGAATCAAGAATGAGGTGAAAAAAACGCAGCAGCGCAAAATTACCCTTTCGAATGTTGGCCGATCGCCGTCGATTGTTGCCCGGTGTCGCGTACTTTCCGCTTAACGTTTTAATCAAGTGCCCGAATTATTTAATTAACAATAATAATTCGCCGCGCTGCAAGTCCGGCTTGCTAAACATTCGGCCGGAATTTAATTTTGTCTTCGAGCTATATTTACTGCGCCCGAAGGCCAAATTAAGTTTACAATTTAAACTTGATTTCATTATGAACTGTCGTTTGATTAGCTTATTTTATCTTCAAACACAATTCGAATTCTTGACTGACAAACACTTTATTGCCCTCGCGCGGACTAAAAACTCCTCCCAGTTTTAATTATATTATAATAAAGGATCCCGTCTTGCTCGTTAGCGCGTTACACTCGTACTGCAATCCATTTAACGTTGTGCTGTCCTTAATTTCAAATGCGACTTACGTTCCAGAAATAAAAAAAAAAAACAAAAGAATGATCCCGTCCTTGAAATGACATCAATTGTTGGTGATCGTCTCACGTTCGTTTGGTTTACTTTATTAATACACGCAGAGAAATGTTTCGTCAATTTCTCCAAAGTTTGGTTCATTCAACGAAATAATACGGTCAAACATATAATTTAGTGAAATCAGCAAACTATCATTTCGTTCCGAGGTTATTAATTCTTGTTTTATTTTTCCGCGAGCAGTTGCCATTATGTGATTTCTATTCGAAAAAAAAAGAAACAAACAAAATGGTTGAATGCATTCTCGGAAACGAGAAAAAGAAATAGCAGACAGCAAGAATTTAATATTTATAATATAATAACGTTGATATAACATTCTCAGGGAGTTCGCAAGATTTTTTTTTTCAAACTAAAAACAGTTCCGTTTACCAGAAATCATAAATAAAGCTCGGAATTTCTTCAACACATTTTATGGTTAAACATGCGATTTAACACGATTATTTCAAAGTACTGTAAATGTGCATACACAACTACTTGTTTTTTAAAATGATCACTACTGATTTTTATCATCATTTTTCTACTCAAATAATGATAACAATAAAATCTAGAATCGAAGAGAGAAGAAAAGGAAATGGAAGGAAACATGAGCAAAACAAGTGAAGGATTTGCTCAGCACGTAACGAAATCTGGAAACAAGATTTGGCACAATCCGTGCGCGACAACGGCGTTTAACGCAGTGCCGTTCAAACAACGCCTGCGCTCGCTTAATTATCGCAACATTTGCATAACTAATTGACGGAACATCGACGCGCACGTACAATAATAGGACATATGTTGACAGAATCAAAATAAGTAAATACGCGGGCGTGCAACTAAATAACACTATCCATTTAGTCGCGGCGGGCTCGTCTGAGGGTCGTCGGATGTAACGGCAACAAGGGTCAAAGGGGGGGAAGGGGGACTCGGGGGAGCCGGCTCACAAAATCCGCAGCCGTAACTTTTGACGAGTGCCGGCAACGGCGTCGAGCCGAAAACCGTGGCGAGCTGTGGATTTAATTTTATCCAGTTTTTTATTGCGGACATGTTGAACTGGTAAGGGCTTCGATAGCGGCAGCTGAATCGGAAATATTGCCCATAAATATTGGAGATACCTAGCCGCGGATTCGGCCGGCCGTAAGTGTGCCGTACGGTGGTGTTATTGGTGTGCATTTGTATGGGTAACGAGTGTCTGGTGGAAAGAAGCGCGTACACACAAATTTTTGTCCGGCCTCGCACACGTACCACGCGATACCGTGAGTGTTTCTATCTCCTTCCGTTGCGAGGGCCATTTTTTTTTCAAATTTCGGATCGCGCAAAAAATTATTCGGCCGTAGGTTGCCGTCGACGCAGCACACGGGGCCCGCGAGCGCAGTCGGCTATCGATGACTGCGATGACATAAATTCACTTTGGAATTATATCAGATTGAAACACAATGCCCGCGCATGAAATAGTTGGAATTTATTTTCTGATTATTTGTTGCGGATAAACCGCGAAATTTACGCAGCCCGTTCGGCTGCGCTTTTTGATATTGTGCATCGGGCATTTGTCTCATTGCTGAGCTGCTTACGATCGTTTTTATTACTTTTTGTGTTTGGGGGAACTAATTGACAAACGTTGTATTATTGATTTGTTTTTCATTCATTATGATTAGATTAAAAAAATTGCAAACATCAATCATTTATGTCCAGTCAAATTTATGAATTCAAATATATCTTAAATATTTATTATAATACCACTGGAAAAGGAAAACATTTGTTCGCGAAATAAAATCGTATTATCAAATCTGTTATGTTCACTACACTGATGAACAATTCGAAATAAAAATATATATATAATGGCCAATACGTCATTTATATGTATAGAAAAAAATATTTATCGAAACAAATTTTTTATAAAAAATTAATTGATTTTTTATTAAAACCGGAGTGGTCGTACATCAGTCTTTTCACACGCACAAACAAAGATAATCAAGCATCATTTTTATTGATAAACAAAGAGGCCCGATGAATACGTGACGACTCCCTGTTAAATAAAAAAAACTTTTATAAAACGACTGCACCATTTTATAATATGAGAACAACATTTAATCATATGCTTTTTTAAAATTACTTTTTTATTCAATTTATTCATTTATTCAGTGAATTACACAAATATTCAGAGTTCTATAATATACTTTTTTTTTACACGGAGAAAATAATGATTTAAATTTTTAGTTTGAAATGTAATTATATTATTTTATTGCATTAGTACTTATAAAATGATGAATATTCATTTAATTTCAAATGAATTTTTAAAATTGAATATTTAATATTATCGATTTCAAGTATTTAATAAAACTTTAACGCTTTCATATTTCTCGCCGCGGAATGTAAACATTGCAGTGTTTCTCTGTCTTACTTATTATTTTTATTTGTTTTGAAGGGCTTATTCGAAGAAAGGCTTTTAACTTACTTGTAATTAAAGCTTGAAATATTTCATTTTATTATCAGTTAACCGATAACCATCAGGGTGGTCGGTTCGCGTTAGAGTTTTCTTTCTCGTACGTAATAGTGTTGCGTTTGTTTCAAAATCGAAGAATAATGTATATGTATATGACGAATAGTGTAGTGCAGGTCATCACTTGTTTAAAAAAGTTAACATTTCCGTAAGTCTCACTTCTTTTTTATATACAATAAAACCATGTATATTCGTGTATATTTTAACTTATTAATAAAACTCATGATAAATACAAAATTTACCTTATATAACAATAAAAATTTACGCGAACGTAATATTGTTCATAAGTAAGATGTAGTGCGTCATTTTTTTCTTAATTTTTTCATTTCTTATTTAATTTACGCTTGCACTCTTCAGTCTAGGATTTAATGTTTCTGCCTATTCCTTGGTCAGTCTGGGTTTATCTCTATCGAGGGATAAATAGAGGTGAGTTTTTCTTTTTTTTTATATATATATCGGTCAAACATCTTGATAAAATTTGAGTAATTAAAATTGTATTTTTTATTTTATCTATATTTTTTGGTTAGAATGTAACACATATAACCAAATTCAAAAAATTTCAAATTAAATTCATTTCGAAAACGATTTTCAGACTTGTAGAAATGTAAACATTAAAAATAAACAATAACCGATGTGCTTAAGCACATTTTTATATCTTTATTGCAAATATTTATGGTTTCAATGAGAAATCTTTAAACTTTGATACAGTAAATTCCTAATTGTATGATACAGTAAATTCCTTTCCGCACATGTTTCTGGGAAATTCCGCAACGAAACACCAAAATCCCTAGAAGGAGTGTGGAAAAGAATGTAGAATTGTGAGAGGGGAAATTTTTATTTTGAATATTATTCGAGTGGACGATTAGTTGGGAATTCAGAGTTGCATTATACTATTAGCATTATTTTAAACGTAGTTACAACACATTTATTTTTCTCAGTATAATTATAAAATACGAATAAGTTTCAACTTTACAGCACCGTATTGTATTAAAATTTTTGTTCTCAGCGCATATTCAAACGCGTTTTAATACACCAGTCCATATGATAATTTAAATTGTATTAGAACAAAAAAAGATATTTATACCACTTACCATTTACGCCGCTGCACTGAGCAATTACAAACTGAATCACGCAACTATAATTTATTGATTCTTGTTTAAACAGCTCGTACAGTTGCAGTCACAATAATATCTTTTTAAACATTTCAACATGAATATATAAAAAAATAATTGCGTTGCATAACATATTCCGCAGAAACATTGCTGGTACAAGGCACTATCAGTCAGCAGATCAGTATATAACGTCCAGTCATAAAAAATTCTTATACATATAAATAGTAAAACAACTTGTTACATAAACAAGTTTTTATCGATTCGATGCAAATAAGAAACACCGTCGGTACACTTGTGTCTGCGTTGTAATTCCCCCGGTTTTTCTTGAATACCGTTAAGCAGCTTGTGAATGACTTTCCTCAATCGCGCGCGGCGCATTTCATTGGCGCGACTTTTGTCGAAAAGTCACGACCGCATCGCGTGCCTCGCGTTTCCACCTTTCGTCTGACTTTGCCGCGCGTTTCACTCGACAAATCAACGACACGAAAGCAACTCCCGCGGGAGTATCGATGCAAACGTTTTTCTTGCCACCCGTCAATGGGAACGACTTCATTTTAAAGCATTACGCTCAATGGCAGTTGCACGGCGCTTTCACCGCCACGCCGGGCGTTTCGCAAGCGAGCGTCTCGTGGCGAGGACGAGTCGAAGAAGAACACTCGTGCCCCGTACGAATTAGCGTCCCCGTGTTTCAACGTTTGTTCTTTGATCGAACGCGTCTAATTGATACGTGCAAACCACGGGGCGCAAAAAGTCGTCGGTTTATTGCGCGACGATTGAATAATCAATTAGCTTGTCGCGTTTCAGCGTTATCGTCGCGATATAAATGTGAAATGAGGGGTAGGGGAAGAAAAAGTGGAGACGGTAATAGCGCCACCGCGTCACTGGCGGACAATGCATTCACGACGACGCTACGATTTAATTTTCTTCAACTTATAATAATACGTTTTAAAATATATAGCGCAATTCATCTCGCCTAATTATACCACGTCGGCGTTGATTTTACTTTGTAAAATACGGCAGGCTCCTTCTTCGCGCCGGCGCCGATTATTTGAATTGCTAATGAATCGATTTTCTGTAACGCGAAAAGTATAATTAAATTGATTTTCTCGGAAATAATTTATTGTTTTGTAATCTGTTTATGAATAAAATTTTAATCGCCGACGACTGCGTTCTGCAATTTCGCCCGACTGCAACGCTTCTTATCTGCAAATTATTATTGATCGCATTCTAAATCTATATTATTGGCCATTGCGCCAGCGAGAACGAATTTTCTATGCGAATTTCGCATGGAAGATTGCACGGGGGATAAAATAAATGTATATCAATAAACCGAAACTAAATGCGAAATAACAATAGGCGGAGAAAAAATATATCACAAGTGAATGAATCAGGCGAAATGATGAGCGAAAAGGGGGGATGGCAAGAGCTCAATTCATCCGAGCCCGAGTTGGATTCATCATCGGTCATCCTCTTATAAACGCAGGGGAAAAAATAATGACGAAAACCAATAATGACTACTGCCGATTTTCAATAATGCGCTGGTGCAATAATTTCCTTCGAATAATCAATCGCGGCGTAATCGGCCGAGTCCTCGAGCCGAGAGAGCGGCGATACAAAAAACGCGCCGAGCTCATTTATTATTTTTAAAATGCACAGTTAAAACTATTGGCAATAAATATAAAGCACTCGGTTGTATAAACATGCAGAAGCGGATAAGTGGCGCTCAAAAGCAACAATATTTTGATATACTGCGGTCGATGAAACGAGCCAACAAGAGCGGCTTTCTCGCGCAATCGTAAGCCCCGGAGACGCCTCGACTCCTGCCAAATGGACTCGCTTTATTTCTCCCCCGATGTCCTCGTTTTGTCATCTAGGTTTGGTTTACAAACAAGAGAATCGAAGAAAAAAAGAATCCTTTTTCCTTTCCATCGCGTTTTACACCGTTCAACAGTTTGTATCGTTCGTAACGTAGCGGCCTCTGGATTTCGATTCGGTGTGGGACTTTGCTTCGGTTCACGTCCGAGTGTCTGGTCTCGCGACGGCGGATGAGCACGCCGGCTAGTTACGCAGCGTGTAATTTCTCCGTGGCCTCGGGTCTTCCACGAAACATTGACACCGACCTGGCTCACTCTACAAAGTTGACTATTGGTAATGCCTGTAATCTTGGTTGCACGGGCTGGCTGCGCGATTGACGTTCGAGGGGCTCATCAAACGTCTCGTCCCCGGCGGATCTATTCATTATTAATCGTTAATGCATGTTGTTGCGCTACTTTTTTACCACGACGAATTACAGTGTCCGTAATGTTTTGTAATCAGAGACGCTTTCTTGACAAAGCGCGCCGCGCTGAGAAAAATCCGCTACCGACAATTTGCCAGGCTTCTCATTCGTTTATCCGGGCAATGGAAAAACCAACAAAAGCCGCTGATTACGGTCTGTCGTAAAGTGCCGATCCTTCTCGATGCGCTACAACTTTGTTTCGCAACTTTTGACAAATCTTAAACAAAAAAGTCAACTTAGTGACGATTTGTATAATTGGTTCATTCAATTGAACTATAACAAAGTCAATTGAATAAATGTAATTATTTTTAAAGCGACATTTTTCTCGGCGCATAAATATATTCAGCCGGCATTGTTAATAGAAAATTAATTACAACACTTCTTTCTTCATTTAAACTTTGCGTTGCCACTTTTTACGTTGCATTTCACAGATGCCTGCAAGTCAGTTTTAGAATAATGCTAAAACAAATATGTTTACTGCAAGTTTGTTAAGCAGTTTAACGAAAAATGTTGAAAAATGTTTCTTGTGCGCGCCGTCAAGAAGAGCGCTTTCGTTTCGGCCAGCGTTTAATTACGTTGTTTATCGCACACTTTATTCGCCGGGAAAGAGGCGCGCGCGCTACGACGGAAACGCGCTCGGAGTGACGTGAAAACGGCCGTGACGACGGTGTCAAATAAGAAGAACAATGAACCGCTCACGTATCGTCATCGACGCGCGGATGAAAAACCCGCGCAACTGAAGTTATGAAATTGCGTCAAACAAGGCACGCGTGATTGAAATTTGATCGATCTAAACTGATTAAGGCGGAAGGCTCGCGTTTTCTCTTTTTCTTTTTTTTTTTCTTTTTTTTGTTATTGTCAGCGATCCACGCCAAACGAAAAATGAAGTTGATTCCAGACGGCGAGAATACGCGGCGCAAATATAAACGTGCAATTTAACTCTAAGGATTGATGTTTTACGAAATTACCTGTCACCAATCGGCATAATATTCTTCATGCGAGCTTCCTCTTCAACTTTTTTCCAATCACGTTTACGTAGCCTGAGAAAAATGTGCGCGCCGAAGGGAAATAAGTGTCGATTCCGCGCAATTTATTTTGATTAAAAATAAATCTCGCCAACAGGAATTGCCGTCGCCTCGCGCTCTCCTCGTCGGTCACAATATTTATACACCGAAGCGATACAATTATTGTCATTCAGGGCTATAGAAATCGAATTGTCGGCGCTCCGCCGCAGACGTTATTTTTCGTCCAATCGGGCGCGTATCGCGATGCTATCGTTGACGGGAGATTGGAAATAAGAAATCGATCGGTCGGATGTCAGGGTGAAAGTGAAAGACGGCGGGACTACCCCAACGTCTGGTTATGCCGCCGGCGTCATTGTCGGCGTTGGTCGAGCATAGCTGCACGCACGTTCTTCGAATTGTCGTCGTTTGTCCCCGGAAAGGAGGCGAATCGAGTCGATAAGCGAGCGCGTCGCGGAACATGCAAAAGACGCGGCGAACAGCGCGTGGAAACGACGAAAGCCGATTGGAGGGAGCTTGCGGCGAGGCAGCTCCGAGAAATGCGATCCGTCGCGCAGCTATGTCAAAGACAATCTGATTTTTCATAAGCGCGTAATTGCGATGCCGCTTGGCTCGACCCCTCGCTACCAGACATTTCGCCTCCTGATTTTTCGCATCACCGACGTGATTTCAGCAGTTGAAATTTCCGCTTTTCCGGCTTAGTCCAACAGGTTGTTATTGAATTATAGCTTTTGGCCCCGGAGACGTGATTGTCCACGATTCCAGCCTGCTTGGTATTTTTCGAATGTGTAACCCGATTGAACGACGAAAATGCGCTTTTCGGTATTATCAATTAGCTCTTTCCGCCAAACTAAGTGGCAATCGAATAATTGATGGCAGACGATTCGACAGGTAGAATAAGTTCTTTCCTGCGTTCTCATTCGTTTTCTGACAAATATCATATGGTAATCGTTATTGTTTAAACGGTAATCATGACTATTTTAAATATTCTAATTCTAATGAGATAGTATTGCCTTACAGTGTATGATAAAAGTTTGCAAAGGAACATTTTTACTTGAAACAAAATCAACTTGAAATTCCATAAACGACACAAAGTTTTGATTTTAATATTGCTGAGGATAAGAGTCACGATACCACCGCGTTGTGAATGTAAAATGTCGTCAAGTCGTCTCTCCGGGTGAGATCTTTCCGCGGACGGACGGTGTACATTTAATCTCGCAAAACAATAATCGTTACGAAATCAACAATTTCATAAGAACGTTCATCTTTCACATTTGCACTGGAACCATCTTGAATCTTTAATGACACAGCGAATCGTTGCGCTCGTTGGGAAAATTCGCACAAGCAAACAAACAGTGAATAAATAACGACCGACCGGAAAATATTTACAGCGAGCTCAGTCGTTTATCGTTGTAAATAATATTATCTATACATTTTTGATACGTTTATATGGAAGAAATAACTTTGTCATCAATAATTCATCGCAAGTATACTTCCACTTTATGCGTTCTCAGCTTATTCATAAATCCCTGCCAGACAAAAGATAAACGACCCGAACTAATGGTCAGAGCAGCGATTACATTAATCGAAAAAGTTGGATGCGCCGGCGTCAACTCTACTCCCACAATTACAATACTACAAATCATAATCGGCCCTTGAGGCGGGGGCTCATTTTTCGGCCGATAATCAATTGCCGGGCACGAGCGAGTTGGAATACGAAGACCGCGAAACGAATTACTGATTGAAGTCGTTGGCGTGTAAACACGTCGAATGAATGGTACGGCCGGTAATAGCTGTGTGTAAAGCGGGGAATTAAGCAGACATGGAAAGGACGTGTGTTTCGCGTGATAAGCCGGCGCTGGGCGAATCCGGCGGGATTGCCGCCGCGGCGAAGTTTCTTTGGCCGTCTCACTCTCTCGGCCTCGCGTTCTCCCGCCGCCTGGCTTTATCTAGCCCCGTTCCCTCGGGGAGTTGTGCGCCATCGAACGATACGTCATGGCTGGCGCAGTTTCGCGTTACACCGAGATGCTAAGTACGATCACGCCGGCGTTGTGATTAATTAGCGGCAAATAGAAGCAGACGTGGATTGATATATCGAGTGTTCTTGCTTTGCTGCCGAGCGATTTAAGGTCCCGTTTATGGGTTATGACAACGGCTCGCAC
>JABFOV010005958.1:0-11319 GCA_022817685.1 Aradophagus sp. ZL-2020
GCAGCGACGCGAAAAGGCAAATGCGGACGCGTCGTCGCACCCTCGCACAACCTCACGCCGCTCCCCGCCTCTTTTTCCTCCCCCCCCCCCCCCCACTCTCGTTCCTTCTTTTTTTTTTCTTTTTGTTCCCCCTGGTCCTCGTCTTTTTATTTTTTTTTTCCTCTTTCCCCCATTTTCGTTCGGTTTCCTTTTTTTTTTTTTTTTTTTTTTTTTTTTTTTTTTTTTTTTTGGTTTTTCTTTTTTTGTGTAAATTAAAAGTTTCAGCAATGTAATGAAGCGATTTTCTCTAATGGTAACTCGGACCAAATGAGCAGAAAAAAATGCAAAAATAGACAATGGCGAAATCTGAATGATTACTCTTAGCAATGTATGTATAGCTTACCACCAAAATATGGCTATCATTGAATCTACATTTGAATTGAAATTTATTTACATTGTAAAACAATTGTCTGAAATTCAAATTTTCGGTCAAATACAAGTGTAACTTGTATAAATTTAAGTCAGGGAAAAGTTAGAAAGCCTTTCTGGAAATTCTGAAAACGTCAGGGAATTCTATTTATGCAAAATTTTGGCCAGCCTGCACTCAACATGATTCTATTTCGTAATTTCATCAGCATGTGAAACGATGCATGAAATCGCGTTGAAAAATGATACAATTTGGCCATTATTTGTTATCTATTATTATTGCAAGTTATTTCAAGCGTAACTAATTTCAGCTAATGATGTTAACCTAATTAATATTATTTTTGCTGTCCAATAATTTTATTGAATTTATAATGTTAATATTCAAAAGCATGTTTAATTATGTACGTTACAGATGAATGAATGGAAGAAATCCAAATTTTATTAACTTATACGTTGAATTGAGATTAAATTAGTTGTGCTCGATATGTCGATAGATAAAGAATGAGGTGTAAATTGTTATATCTTTTGAAAACGAATATACGCGCTCTTCAATATATGGACAATTCGTTTCTAGACTTACACTTTGCGTTCTTGTAAGTAAAGTTTTAAGGATAAACATTTGAAGATTAGCATCGATGTGAATGTTGTTTTCAATTTGTTTAATGCGCCAATATCAAAGAAAAGTGAAAAATAAAGTTAAAAGTAGTTATAAAAAGTTTTGCGCCATACTAAAAATATTGGAAAAAGAGATAACAATTTTTTCTCTATACTTTTCTAAATTTGAATCCGTTGATCAAAAACCGATGCAAACTTTCTGCACATTTGCATCTCTTTGTTGAAAATAGAATGAATTAGGATGATTTTGTTAAAAAATTGTACTATTTTTAAAGTCTTAAAACGTTAAATTCGATTTTCCATTATCTTTGCAAAATATTGTATAAAAACGGTAAAGTGAAAGATCATTTTAAGGTGAGTTTTTATGTTGTATTTAACGAAATTATTGTTTTTTAATTATGACTTATAATATGATACAATTAAAACTTTTAATTCAGCAAATGTTTGACAATGGGGTTGGAACATCGTAATGTTTCAGTTAATGGGTTAAAATCGAAAATGCTGAAATATTTTCCCCTGTTTTATAACTTGACAATGTACACACTGACACAAAGAGGAAACTCTGGAAAAAGTAAACATTTTCCCAGAGTGATAGAGTTGCTTAATTAATTTCATTTAGAAAAATTATTTTATAATTTAAAAAAACCCTTTGTCTAATTAGAAAGACTTGAAAAATCACTCGATAATTATTGCTTGCATTTTGTTGACGCGAAGTCAACATTCTGCTGCACAATGTAATAAAGCGCGAATAAAGTAGCGTTTCGTGGCAGGAGGATGTATAAATACGATTTCCAGGGGCACCAGCCGAAAGGTCCCAATGACGAAAAGAAAGGCACCAAAGAACGCCGAGCTCGTGGCTTGCTCCGAAAATAGCTCCCGCGGCGCCCAAACGATCTTTCCGCGTGCAGGAATAGTGCCGGCGTTATCCATTTTCGCGGGAATGACCCAAAGAAACGTTTCCGTTTGGACTCGGCCGGTTATTCTCCGTATCAGCGGTGCATTCGGCCGAGTTGGAGCGCCGTCGAGGTCGACGCCCGGACGCAACAAGTGCCGCCAAGCCGCGCGTCAACTCGCACGCAACTGTCCCACCCCTGTCGACGATTTTTTATTCTCAAATCGCAGTCACAACATTTGCTTGAATTGGCCCAAAATGTAAGCTACGCCCTGCAGCATCGTTTCTCAGCCTTCCACGTTTAACGAACCAATTATATAAAGCTCGATGAAATTGATTTGGTTTCAAATTAAATTATACTTGAATCAAGTATATTTTATTGAATTGAAAAATACTTTATTCGATCGAATAAAAACAAGTGTTTCATTATGATGCATTCTTGATAACTGAGGCAGTAAAAGCGTCTTATTTGTAAGGAATTCAAACATTTTTGATGTCTGAGATATAAACAATGTCTCGAAATGAGACATTTTTTATGTTTTTATTTATTCGTAGTTACGTTTTTCTATATTCTTTTAACGTTCTACTCATAGGAAAAATTATAATCAAGGGTATATTTAATTTGTTCAAATATAAATTATACCTAAATTAAGAATATATCATTTGACGTAAGTCATGATATAAAAGTAATATTTATGAACATTATTTTCCAAATTTGTTTTTAAAAACAAATTTGAACATTGAATGGTTAACATGTGTCAATTCGATTTTGATAAAAGTTAAAAAAAAGAAAAAGGCACAAATACGCTGATGGTGTCAACTGCTGGACTCTATTGCAAAAAGCAGGACGCACCAGCAACGGGCATATAAATATAAAACTGCACTGGGTCAGAGATCCGTGATTTATCGACTGCCTGGTGTAATTGGCCGCCAGCCAATACACATCCCCAAGCTGCGCCAAGCAACTAGCCGTCGCGTCTATGAATTCCTTACACGCCCTCGGCCAGACGAAACCGCACTTTTTGCATCAGCTTATAACCGCGTCGCTAGATTACCATGTAGTTTGGTGCATTACGACGAGATTCAAACAATACAAATATTTAGATACGTTTGCAACTTCAAAAGTTAGTCGCATTATAAGAAATAGCATGAAAAACGTATATTTTACTTTAGAAATTAATCAATTTTATCAGTAAACTTCATCGATGTAATAAATTATTTTTATCAGTAAAGATTCTGTGGTTACAATAGTTAATGAAATTTAAAAGATTCAAATACAAGCTTAATGTATTTTAAATTTTCATAAAAATAATTAAAACAGTTCAAACATTTTGTAATTGTTTTGAATAGTTAAAAACATTTCTTTCTTGTTCAAGGTTTTAACTTAAAACACTTGTTTTTGCAGTAAATGTCATTAAATAATTCTATTTTATCCAATTAGTTGTAAAATTTAAAATTTAAATCGTATTATGCACATTTGTTTCTATTTTCATTTCTTCTGTTCTTGAAAGTGTTTTTTATAATTGTTAATTTGATAAGATAATGTACATTTCTATTGTTAAAAGTAATTTATGAATATGTATCATTTATTTACATGAATCGTGGTTTATCAATTAATAATAATAACAGTTGCAAATGCAAGATCATACCCGAGTAACAATCTTCTGATGAGAATTTTCTCTGAAATGGATATTCATGAACTTATTAACAATAGTACAGTGCCATTCACAATGGCACAATTAACTTCCCGTTTGGCTGTGGATTATAATTTAATGATTGTCAGTTATAAATTTGTTAAACTTCATGTCAACATAAAAATTTGTTTACTGATAAAATGCCATCTAAATACATTCAAAAAAAGAGAACAAATATATGAATAGACTTTTTTAAACGTGTAATTTATAAAGCTTATTTATATTTATACAGGAAATCATTTCTTGAATATTAAAAAATCTGGCTTGAATTTTAGAAGTAGAAAGGAATCCTGAAAGCATAAAAAAACATAAAAGTCGAACTTGAAAAGTAAAATATTTCAATTTCACTTTTCATTCATTTTAATTTAAATTCCCTTTCAATGATTTCGCTTTCATGGCGCCATCTCATTGAGAATTCATCAATTAGAATCAGTCTTTCTATGTAATAGCTGCGGCAAAACAATGAAACATTAACAATATAACAGCGTTTATTTATCCATTAATTAATAAAAAAAATCACCAAGAGTAATGTTAACAATTATAATTTTACAAACTGTATCACCCTACAAATTACTGTTTTCGCAAAAAATACAATTTCGATCACTAACCTTCTTTACTGCCAAGATTTTCTTTTCGACTAAATTCCTTCTCGGCATTCTTTTCGCTCGCCTGCAAAAACGTAAATAAATAACCGTTGAGAAGATAAACAATTGATCAATAATTGACACTTACTTTTACCGGCAAACACGCGACGCCTTTTAAAACCGACACGAATTTAGTTACATTGTCGTAAATCGGAGCCCCGGGCACTGGCAGTCGAACTTTCGACGAATACAATGCCTTCAAAGGGTTGAAATTTTCGCTGCCGGGGTCCAAACCCTCTTCGCTCGACGAACTCTCGGAGCTCGACATTCTCGAACAAGAGGTTATGTTCACAAAAACAAACTAGACATGTGCTTCGACCTATTCCGCCGACGACTTCGTTAAACTTCGACTAACTCCGGTATTCGGCGCGAAACCGTAAGATTTGAATTCTTCAAATGCTGACAACTTTGATTACTCCGTTTTTCGACCGAATTCCTATGCATTCAAACAATTTAAATTTTCTTTTTACCAATCGACATAAATTACATAATCATTTAGTCTTTCTCCCAAAAGTTTATATAAAGTTTGTGCAATAATTAAATAAAATTAAAAAAAAGGGAGACGAAAAAAAAACATATTGCTGAAATAATTACAGTAAAGCAATCTTGGGTATGATTAATAACAATGATTAATGGATTCGGGCGGCAATAAAACAAGTTTACAATTTTAATTGGCCAGTAAAATATTGCATCGCGAGTATAAAATTTTATCATCACTTCCAGGCGATCGGGAAAAATGTGCAACGAAAATGAATGAAAATGAACAAGCTAATTGTATATTTACACAGTTTCCGAGAAGATAATTGTACGAATTGGTTTCGTGCCGCGATCCGATAGAAATCACACGAAAGAAACACAGCGGACTCTCATATTTTAACAGCTGCGAGAATTAATGCAATAGCGCAGTTTCCTTCCGTATGTTCGTCATTAAAAGAAAGCAATGCAACGCCACTGAAACGATCGGAATTCTTAATTACGCGCTTATTTGGCGGCCGAGGAAAATCTTTTATATCGCGATGAAATGAATCATGGTAAGTGGCGGCACTTCCTAAACATTGTTATTATGGCCTGGCAATGTCAATGCTTAATTATTCCCGCAAACAAAGTCGTCGATTAAGATTTCATATACGTTTATTGCCTTCGTTATAATTTATTCATTATCATTACGCGCGTAAAGTAGAAAGTGCGATCACTTTGTTTGCCAAAAGAATTCCGAGTCATTGCTTTCAATTTCTAATGCCGCGAAATTGTCATCGCGAATTCCTTCCCGTCTCTAATCGATCATCTATCACTTTTTCATTACGCCCGTGAACCGAGCCAAACCAAACGCGACGCGTTTGTTCGTCGTTACGCTTTATTTTCTATCGCGCAAACAAATTCGACCAGTCACTTTGTAAACGGCATTTCCGATTCATTATTTCTTGTATTTTATGCGGGAAATTCAGTCATCGCCTGTTTAAAAAAAAATCGACTTGTATAAAAATTATAATATCATTACTTTCAAACACAATGGGTTAATAAATTTATTTAAATGTATATTATAAAGAAATACATCAAACAATTAAAAAAAAATCTTTATTTGACAAAAAGTCACTTAAAAGTAAATGTCTTTTAAATTGATCTACTTTTTTCAATCTAAACGTTTTTTTTTTGTTGGTATTTGATAACAAAAAGTCTTCTTTTCTAACACTCACAAAAAGGATGCATTGAGTGAAGAAAAAGTTTCTTGGTTCAAGACAAAATGTGTCTCGATATTTTGCCAAGAACAAATGTTCTTGACCCAATGAAAAGTTTCCTTGATCCAAGATACTAAGTGAAGAAAATAATAGCAAAACTTAATGATTCTTGAACAAAGGTAAAGATTTTTGTGAGTGATTCTTTATCATCATTCATACCGATACAATTAAATACAATTTTATCAATAATTTCGGGCGAGCGTCGATGCGTCGGGATTTGAATGTCCATCAATTTCGGTGGAATGCGCTTGAACTGGTTGCTCGGGTCGGTTAGATTAATAAGCAATATTGAAATGGATAGACGGGAGAGGATGTTAACCTCCCCGCATTAGAAACTTTCTTTCTTGGCTGCGGATTACGTAAAGGCCTGGTAGAAGCTGCATAGAAATGCAACGCCAGGAGAGCGAGGTTACGCGCACAGGAAGTGAAACAACCTATGCCAGCAGAAAGAAAGTTTTCACTCGGTGTTTTCACTTTCATGGAAATGTTAGTCTTGCTTCCCTTCTCCGATACTATTACATACATTACTCTCGATGTTAATGCCCTCTGCTTCATTGACGATACGTGTCATACTTTGTCACGTGAATTATATCCCGACCGGAGGTCATTCGCCGCGTCGTTTTGTTTTACTAGAAAGTGTAACATACTAATTCAAGCTTCATGCCCTCGAGCCATTCATTATGCATCATTGTCTCTTCAACTTTATACCTTTATTTATTTTCATTTATAACATCTTTTTTTCTTGCTTACAACTAGCCGATAATTAGAAGATTTCGGTTAGTTTGATTGACAGTGCATAAAAATCAGTTGTTAAAAATTAATTGCTAATTTAATCAGTTTTGCATTTAAAGTTGTAATTATAACAATGTTCAAAAGATCAGTTCTAGTTTTCGATATTTCAAGTTGAAATTTCAAGCAGGGTTTAGAAGATAACATTTCACTTTCGAAATACGTTGTTTGTATTTTGATCATTAACTTTTATACCCTCGTGTTTTCTACACTTCCGCAATAATAACTAACGATTTATTTCTAATAATTCATTTTAATTAATACACGTTGAATGTTTAATGAACGAGCGAACATTTTCATCAAAATCGGTAGTGATCATGAATGTAAATAAACTTGTTTACTAAGATTATTCCGATAAATTGTCTATCTTTTTCGTTAATTTTATTCGAGTTGAGGAATGTTTGTCGTCATTTATTCACACCGGATTTCTTGATTTGAATTGTAAAGTAAATTGGAATATGAGTATGTTTTATTAACACGGCGTTTGACATTGCAGGGCTCGAATTTTCGAAGGACGTTTTGGAAGGTATTTCGTTCAGAGTGGGTGGAGAAGATTCGGTGGCAGATTTGGATGTTAGCAGGTGCGGGGGTGGCTAGAGAGGCCCCACCCCAGGGTACGGGTCCCGATGCCGGTCCCTGTATCTCACTCTCTCACACTGACATCCACCCTCGTTCCAAAGGAGGAGTCAAACATGCCCTTCATAGACGACGAACTACTTTGGTGCCCTGACAACGACGGAAAAATGGTTGACTTAACTCAATGTCTTCAGGTGAGTATTTAAGTATTCCATTTTTCAATCGCACAATACACTTTTATAACTTTTCTATGAATTCTTCAAATTGATTGTATAAAGAATCACTTTAAACATAATTTTTTATTCATTACTAATTACTAATGATTACGTTTGAAAATAAATTTTTGAATTGCTTTCCACAACGCCATCTGATGTTTTCTACTTCATTGTCAGTAATAGAGATATGTCGATAAAATCATTTAGTTCAACTATTCAATTTCAAAATACATTTTCCCTGTTAAAGAATCAATTTGAACATAATTTTTTATTCATTATTGTCTTTTGATATCTTAATTATTAATTTTGAAGATCAAATTTTGAATTGCTTTCTACATCGCCATCTGATGTTTAGTATTTCATTGTCGATAATAGAGATCTGTCGGTAAAATGAGTTGTTTATATTATCAGGAGAGTACAGCGAGTCAACCAGTCGAATTTTCGACGATGGAGTTGAATGCGTTGGTCGGGGCATCTGCTGCACCGAGCGGTCAGCCGGAGGAGAGTGAAAATATGGCCAACGTCGGCGGTGATGAACCGTTCGATACCTTAGATACGTTCCTGAGAGAGTTGCAAGCAGATTTGGCTGAAGCCAGTCAACCTACCTCCACTACGACGCCAACAAGTGCCTCGTATAGACGGCAGAGGTATAACATCGCTGCTGCAAACCCTCTCCTAGCAGGTAAGTAACCGATTGTCGGTAAAAAAGGCACCTAAACTCTCAACTTATTTTTGTATACATTAGACAACTGTAATTATTAAATAATGGAAACAATTATTGTAAAAAGAAATTAGTAATACTTTGAAATTATTTCAATAAACATTTCTTATTGTAAGATCCCACTTATTTATGAAAATTACAAATTTACAGAAAAATTAGCAACGCCTTCGTCTCAAGGTCCTCCAACTTCCATTTCGTATGCAGCGAGAACAGAGATAAAAACGGAGCATATATCATCCGAAACGAATAAAGGTAAGTGATATATTGCATTTCCAATCGTCACTATACGCATAAATTTTTCTAAACGTTTTAATAAAATTCGTAGAAAAGCCGTTTTAATAATTAAATAGAGCGATATCATTCGACAAATTGAATACACGTTACCACTATTCAGAAATAAATAATATGATATCTTAGAAATAATTTTTAACATTACAGTCAAACGCAAAATTGAAAATATATAAAATTCTACAAATGATCTTAATTTATTTCTGGATTTTGTATTCTTTGTCAAGAACACTCTGCATTATCAACGATTACTACCTGTTTTACCGTAAGAAAATCGACTCACGAGCAGACGAAAACATTTTACCGACTGTCGATACCGATTTTCAGTCGGTATCAGATAATATCAAATTCAATCGATATTCAACGTTCCTTTTTTATCAACGTGGCACGAGGCCTACTTTCACTTCCATAAATCATCTCGGAAACGCGAGCCGCTCGCGGAAAGGGAAGCTGGCCAAGGTCTCGCGCGAAATACAAACAGACATCCGCGTTGGAAATAATTGCCCGAGTGATTGCTTATTTGAAAAATATAGCGCGCGTATGCGCTCGTGCGCATACTCGTGGCCCAATTCTTGCAATTTATGATCATTTCGTAACGCCGCGCGATTGCCATTTTTATTTCGCGTTATTTTATTAACAGCGCATAACCCTCCTTACAATGAATTCTTATTTCTAAAATTACGTAATCGGACAAGAAAACGAGTTTTTCATTATACCAATGATGACATGCTTGAACTTTTACGTCGTTTCGTCTCGAGAGTCTCGCTTGTGAAATGGAATTCTAATTTAACGAAAGGAAATTACCGTAAATGCATGCTCATATATTTACGATTTTCGCGGAATTTTATAGCAATTGCGATTAGAGGATCTCTGTCCCTGAAATATATTTTATCAATTTGAAAAATA
This sequence comes from Aradophagus sp. ZL-2020, assembly GCA_022817685.1. NCBI lineage: Eukaryota > Metazoa > Arthropoda > Insecta > Hymenoptera > Scelionidae > Aradophagus > Aradophagus sp. ZL-2020. Next base: position 9,482 of record JABFOV010005958.1, read on the forward strand.
TTCTAACTTGGCTGTTTTATATATTTATCTCAAATTGTTCGTATAGCCGTATTAAAACAAATCTTAACCACAAATCGTTATTGTCATGAACAGCTAGTACAATTTTTATAGTTGGTAATACTAGGTATAGATTTTTTTAGGTTTATCGGTTCGTTGACATCTCTTACATTTAAATATAAATTTCACAAAAGAAAAGAAAAGAATAGAAATGATTGTAAACAACCGTTAAAATAAATGATTGTAGATTTCTTAAAATTTTCTTAATATAAAGATAAAAGATTAACAAAAAACGATTGAGATATTATTTTTACACAATATAAAATTTTTTTTAATGTTTTCAATTTTTTAATACATTTGTTTTCTATCGGAATGAATTTCGTTTATTAAAACTGACAGTTGCTTCTCAAATTTCTATCGACAAAATTCGTCAGTTTTTCATCGACTTTTTTCTTATTATTATTAAAAATCCATGTTTTCTGATTAAAAATTGATCGAAATTTCAATTGAATAACTTCAGAAAATATTAACAAACGATTATTACAAGAATATTCTTTATATCAAGATCTAAATATTCAGTCTTTTAGTTTTTGCAATGAAAATACAGAATAACAAAAACAAATTTCCATCCGATGAGGTGAAATAGAGAATAAGATGGAAGAAAAATAATAACTGACAGTAATATTATTGATATTATTAAAAAATAAAAATAATAATAATGGAGGGGTGTCAAAATTGTTTGGCAAACGTTTTCCTCGCATCGGGTGTATTTATACCGTTAAAAATATGAACGGCATAATGTAGCGTACGAAATGGCCGAACAAAGTTTGCCGTGGCAGAATTTGTGGGCTTTTATTTCGACATAAATTAAGTGGATTTGTGCGCGTGTGCCCGGGCATCGCGTGTACGTCGGGCCGCGACGTTTTCTTCGTTAGCGTTGGCGACGTGTGCACACAGTGAAGCCGAGGCATGATACGTAAAACGAGCGCGGCATAGGATGTATCCGCGCAGTGGTAACGACCTTTTGTAGGCCAGCGCGTGAGGCGTTTAGCCTTTAGCCCGGGCACTTATAATCAGGCGCACGCACGTACCGGGATTATCCAACTTTCGTGCCACAAACATGCTGCCGCGCCATAAAAAAGATCGTTAATTACAAGCTTTTCGCGACGCGTCGCCGCAGCGGCGACCACATTTTTACACGTCGCGTTGCAAATTCGCCTTTCGTCTCTCGCCCGGCAGACCGGCGGACAATCCTAGCTCCGTTTTCCCTTCGTTCAATTATTCCTCCTTTCTTCGGCTTTTTTCCCCCGACCAATTTTACTAATAGCCACGAGCCATCATTTTTACCCCAATCGACCCCTGCCTGTATCGCGAGAAACTTGGGTGTCGTTGTTTAGAAACAAATTTATTCATTTGAGAAAAAAAGAATACAGAAGATCAGATGGGGTGGTCAAAATATGGAAAATTTTTTAAAAATTAAAAATGTTTGTATTAGTGTGAAGTTTCTCACGTGAAAATATCCGCGTGGTCCAAACTTTTGAAAAATTTAAAGAAGAAATTTAAAGGACATGTATACTCTAGAAATTTGTTAAAAGTTTCACATGTTCAATTAAAAGGAGTTAATATTAATTATTTAATATCACATATTCAATTTTGAAAAAAAAAAAAAAAAAAAAAAATACAGAGGAAGCTCATAACCTGCAATTTTTTGATATTTTTTACATTTTTTGTTTTTTTTTTTTTTTAACATTTATTTTTATTTTTTATTTTTTTTTTTTTTTTTTTCATTTTATTTTATATTTCTTCTCCACCTGTTATGATGGTGTTGTTGCTTGTATGAT
>JABFOV010005959.1:0-11316 GCA_022817685.1 Aradophagus sp. ZL-2020
TAAAAAAAAACGTCAATTGGCTAAAAAGCAACGATTTTAGCTATTTGGGTACCGTGTCCTCTTAACATAAGAATTATTATAAACATATAAAAAAATGAAAATCAGTAACAGTGATGAACTAAAAAAACAGTCACTAAAAAAAATAAAAAAAAATAAAAAAAAAATAAATTGTATAGAAAACGACGAAATAATTATAATCACAGTTTTTATAATTTTTAAATAAATTTAAACGACACTAGATTGACAGGTTTGCAATCCGCTACATTATACTGCCGCAGACGTGTGTCTTACACGGCTGAGCCGTGCGAGCCACAAGTCTCAAGCGCGAACGCAGCAGGGTGACACGTGATTTTTTCAGCCGTGCGACATAAACGGCTGAGTCGCGTCGCACACACGCCTAGGCCGTGCGCGAGCAATGCTCATCCATTTATGGAAGAAAAAATTACACGAAAAATCTTCGTACACGTCTCAGGCGTGCGAGATACAAGGCTCACGCGTGAAAACTTTTCTCAGTGTAGGCCTGTTACGATTTCTGCACTTAAAAAAGTCTGTTTCAACGGCCGTACTTTAAATCTAGAAGAAGGGCCTACTTTAAGTGCCATGAAAAATGGTCTTTTTTGCCATACTTTAAAATTTATTTCGATGTTCTCATAAAAAAAGGGTCTGTTTTAACTACATAACGAAAAGGCATCCATTTAGATTTCAATATCTAAATCATGTTTTTCTACCAAAACCATTCAATTATGATAAAATGAAAAAAATGTAATGGATTTCATTAACATTTTGAAGTTTGTAATTGAATTCAATGAAATCTTTTACAAACCACTTAATTTTATTTAATTAATGTTTCAAAGCTTTAAAACTTCATTAAAGTTCATAGCCCTAAAATAAATGAATTCGAATGATTTTTAAATATTCTAAAAGCTTGAGAAAATACTTTAAAAAAAATTGAATGGTTTTTAAAAGATTCCATTAAATTCCGATGTTGAAATAATTCAGATGTTGAAATCTGAATGGATTCTTTTTTGTTGGGTGTCTTATTCTCTTTTAAATTGAATATCTAATGACAAAGTAAGGTATATTTTAAATTTGCACCGAAAATAGGTCTTTTACTATTTTCTTATGAAAAAACAGTCTATTTTAACTGCTATGTACTTTAAAAAAAGGGTTTATTTCGATTTCCTTACATCAATGATCTGTTTCAACTACTATATTTTGAAATCTAGTAAAAAATAGTCGATTTCGATATCTTTATGGAAAAGGTCTGTTTTGTTTTGTACAGTTTGTCAAGTAAAATGTTTAACATAGATCGTTTTCCTACTTTTATTATGTATATGAAATAAACCCTATTTTATAATATACCATCTTATTGTAATGACCATTTTGTTTGAAACAATTTAAATTGAACCAATTATTTTCAAAAATTTTTAATAGACTTTTTCTCCTGGAGCAACAAAATTATTTCTTTTTATTTTTCTAAACTTCATATTATTTCCTAAATTCGTCAATTGTTTTTATTTACTGAATTTGTACTTATTTACTTTAGTTTCAGAATCGAAAATTGATTGATTTCACAAATTTAATCTAATTCTAATTTACTTTATAGTGAAACGTAAAAAACAGATTCAACACAAATTACCTATAATATTTAGTAGAAACAGGCAAGCAATGTACGCTGACATTGTGATTTGATTTGCGAATCAAAACTGCCATTCTTTTCTATTATATGTGCCACAAGGCTGCTTATCTAACGCATCGCCCTCGTTAAATTACTAACAAGGTATCTTAAGATATATAGCTTGATCGATATTACATAAAAAAATGTAATTTATACAAACACAAGTATTACTCAACTAACGTATTCTCATCAAATCTTTGATAAATTCACCAGTACCACCAACAGTATAAGAAAATGTATAAACTTAAAAATAGACAATGCCGATGTTATAAGACGAATTACATGGAATATTTCTTTTAAGTAAATTAAGCCATCTTTAAATTGGCTTACATAAATTGCGTATTGTATTCGGGTCGAAGTTGATAAACGAATGCAAATACACAATGTTATCGAAATATAAAACTTTATTCACGATTAATAATAAATTATAATTATACGCGAGTTAGTGGTTATTATACGTGCGAATATCGCAGGTCAGCGGCCATGGCCTCTCGGTTTTCATATGCCCAAAATCCGTGAAACTCGATCAAAATGCTGACCATGGTATTACCTTGGCCACTGCAAAAGAAAAATGCTTTGTTTATAAAAATATATTATTCGAACAATAAAAATTACAGTCGAACCTCTCGTAAAATTATAAATCCATACAAAAAAAATCTATTAATGTTACAGTATTGACTTCTGCTAACATTTATTAATAAAGCTGTAGATGTCGCTACAATTATCATTAGCTATTATTTATAACTGTTAATATTAGTAATATTGATTTAAAAAATTATTTTTAAGCAATTAATTATGAGTAATTGAAAATTAAAAAGAAAACATTCGTTTATCTGCTACTGCTAGCTTGAATATTCAATTACAGAAAATTAAGCTAAAACGTACAGCGACACCTTCAATATGAGAACAATAGGTGGTATTAAATTCTGATTAAATTTTAGTATCAAATTTCATGTTAGGTAACTTCTGCTTATTCTATTCCATAATAAGGAAGGAGTAGAACATGATTGTAACTTATTATATTTTAAGCAGTAATTTTTGACCAACAAATTAATTAATGAATGATTTTTTTTTTTTTTTTTTTTTTTAAGAGGTTTGAATGTAATTTAGATTATTTTATATTAATTTATATATTAATTATTACATATTAATTTATGAATGCATTATTGAAGAAAGTCATTCATATATTCATTTAAATCTTACCAAGTCAATAAATCCTGCAAAGTGATTTTACACGGATCAGCCGGCTTGACCATATCGAATATTTCATCTTTGACATCATCGAAGTTTACTGGTTCTTGTCCGTGCATAGTGATTTGTTCTTGAATAGCCTGAAAAATGTTGGTTAGTTAATTTTTGATAATTTTTTTTGTTCTGAAGGAATTTTCATCATGTCGTATGATTTGTATTGTTATCAAATAATATTTATTCTTACTCTAAAAAAATAATTAAGGCAAAAGGTGTCCAAGTAACCGCAATTGTTGATGTCCAGCATGCGAAATAGGTAATGCAAACTCTGTGGTTCATGTCGGTTTTCTAAAGCCAAAACAAAATCAACGTAAGTTTTGTAATCTATTTCTTTTTCGTAAGTTAGGCATTCCTGAAAAACTCGATCCAAAAAGGCGCTAGTCAGTGTGCCAGTGCCATATCTGAAAAAAGTTATCACGTTAATATTATATAAAATCTAATAAATTAAATTTACATGGAGTTTTTTGCGTTATTAGTGAATGGAAAAAATAATTTAGTATTATTATACAAAATATATCAATATTATAAAACGAAAATGTTTATTTAGAAAGTAATATTTGCAGAATCAGTTTACAAATCCAATTCATTAATAATATTTTTTTCGTTTTTCATAAAATGTAATTTAAATTCTTCAAATATTTGACTAAAAAAATAATTAACTAAAAAAATTAAGTTCAATTAAAAATATGAGATACTTTTTCAACTTTTCAAAAAAATAATAAATTATTTTATGCAACGCTAAGATAAAATTGTCTGTAGACAAGTATTAAGGATACTAAAAAGATAAAGAAATAAAAAATGATTTCTTTTCCCTTTATCCAAAAATTGTCAATAGATTTTTACCCTGATAATTCTTCTTTGTTGAGCATCCCATTGTGATCCTTATCCAGATTAAGATATTGACCATAAACTTTGAGTGCGGATGGCGCCGAGAACCAATTAGAGTCTTGCAAATATTTCGGCGAATCTTCGTCGCGCAACTCGAGCAAATCGTCAAGAAAGCTACAGGCCAAAATGTCCTGAATTCGAACGCGGCCAGTTTTCAATGGATCCAAAAAGAACATGAACTTGCGAACGGTGGTGCAAACGTAAAAGGAGTGAAATGACTTTTCTAAGCCGTCCAACTGTGGCAGAGTTGGTATTAATTCTGTTATATAATTCTCCAAATCCTGCAAACAATATTTTTTCATTGTAATCTTTAATTACAAAAGTTCACTAATAAACCATAGAAATGTACAAGTCTTAAAATATTTTTTTATTTAATTTTATATTAATTATAATATATATTATAACACATATTATAATTCTCTTTGTTCTTCAAGGGATTTATTCGTTTATATTTGAATTAATTAATAAATATTATGTATATTGTTATAAAAAAAAATACTAATTTCATAATATTTTTGTTACACTTTTAAATAATTCAATAAAATGCAATAAATATCATCAAAAAATACTAAATAAAAAACATAATTAAAAATGAAAATTACCGATTCTCTTAGGTAACCTTGACCAGTGATGTCATATAAAGAAAGGCCGATTCTAGTTTGATATGACCAAACTTTTTTCATAACGTAATCAAAAAAAGTTTGAATGTTGATTCTGCCATGAGGATCGTCTTTTTGGAGTTTGGCGAATACAGTTGCAGTAAAAAACGAACTGCATTTTGGTCCAGCAAGTTTACCAGCTTTTTTGAAGTCTTCATAATTGATCATCGCTTGATGACTGGATAGCGGAGGACTGTGGTGTTCGTCTAGCAAAACCCACAAGGCTTTTAATTCATTGCTGTCCAAAAGTTGCCTAGATCTTCGTTGGAGGAAGAGAGCTCTTGACTCTTCGCGCAGTTTTTGAGTTAAAATTTCGTCCTCTTTTGGTAACTGGAAATTCATTGTTTATTTTCAGAAATAATCAGGTAACAGTGTTTTTATGAATATATAAATGTATGTAAATATTTACTTATGAATATAAATTAATTTTATTGTATTTTTAAAGTTCTGAAAGATATTGTGGATGAATATTCCCAAAGTATAAAAATTCAAAAGATAAATCTAAGGAAAAAAAAAAAAAAAAATCATGCATATTTAAGGCAAAATGCACCAGTTGTTGAGTAATTTAAGTTTGATTAAATATTGTTTAAAATGTTAACCTTTTTAGAATTTTAGATTTTTTATAATAAATGCAAAAAGTATATAATTCTATTAAAAAAAATTTTGACACTCATTCAATATAAATAAAAAACAATATAAAAAAATAATTTTAACCAGTCAAGTGATATGAATAATTAAACAGTAGTAAAGCAGCAAATACCTTAAAGTAAAATTTAGGAATCATTTTGTATGTATAATCTTTATCAGTTATGTTCATCCCTTTCCATTGTTTGTACAGTTTTGAAAATATTTCGTCCTCCTTTTTAATCATTTCTTCTTCCGTTTTTTCATCTGAAAAAGATCATTATTTGATAAATAAAAAGAATTAAAAATGCTTGTAATTAATATATAAACTTTGCACTTTTTTTTTATCGAGCCAATGATTAAATTTATTTATTAAAATGTAATTTACCTTTTTTGATTTTTTGTCGTTGCGAGCAATTCCGTAAAAGTGACTTCAATTCCATTTTTCAAATTAAATTCGAACAAAAAGTTGACATTCCAACCATATACAAAATATTGACATTTCTTATGTCAGTATCCACGTTTCGTTACGTTTTCAAATGCATGTGTAAAATGTAAATGCATGTTTTATCATCATTGTTTTAACATTTATTTCTTTAATTTCACGAGTTTTACGTATGAAAATAAGTTAGAAGAGATTAAAATTACTGGAAAAATATCAATTCTCTGTCTAAATTGAGACTAATAACAAATAATAATAATGCAATGATAATACATCTTGTGTGAATAATAAACGCATATTTTCAAATGCGCGACTGTTGCATTGTTGACTCAATAGGTGTCGCTGAGATATGGCGCCATTTTCGAATACAATTAAATAACTAAACTAATAAAAAAAAATTAAATAAGAAACAAAATTAATAATGAAGAAAATAATAAAAAAGAGTAAATAAGTAAACAAAAATTGAAGGTCAACAATGGTATCACCCAATTGTTTTTTCAAAATATTATGTAAAAAACAAACTCAAAACTGTAAATAAAAATAAAACCCAAAAATTAATACATGGAATTAATAATATTCAACAGCAACAATCGTATACAATTAACATAAACAAAAACAAAAAATAAAAGTATCTTCTAAACATTTCTTATAAACAAAAATCAATAAAAATAAAATTCAAAAATTACTTAGTGATTTAGTATCAATAAATTGCAATTATTTATATTCAATAAAAAAATATTATAAAATCAACAAACCAGAAAATTCACAAATAAATAAATACATATACAAACATAAATAAATTCCAAAAATTAGTGAATAACAGCAGTCGAGAAGAAAAATAAACAAAGAAATAAAAATGAACGCACAAAATAAGAAAAAAATTATTAAATTAATAACAAAGATAAGCAGCAAGAAAAAACGTCCATCGCGGGGCATCGAACCCTCCGAGCAAGTCACTTCCTTTGTCGCGTCCAGTGTGCTCAGTAAAAAGGACAGAAAATCGGCAACTCCATTTAAAATACAGAGGGTGGCGATCTTTTGTCTCTCTTTGACTGAGAACCCTGGTCGCGTCCCAAGCGAGAAAGCACGCACACACGGGCGGCAGCCGGCCAATCAGCTCGCGGCATTTCGAACCGCCGGCGAAAGTTCGTTTGGAGCGCCCCGCGCCGCGCACGGACGCCATCAGTTTGAAACGACTGGGAATCGCGATCGTTGCTTGTTGTCGAGCACGGCCCGCATCGCCCGGCGCGTCCGCATTGTCCTTCCCAAATCAATCCGAGGCATCAACAATCAATCGACGCGAATCGCCGAGGAAGATTGCCGTCAATGAAACCGCGCGCGACTTTGCGCGAGCCAGCCATCGAACGGGAAAAGAGAGTGTGAACGGACGCGTCCCGCGTTTTCAAATCCAACGGTCGAGACTCCTGTCAAGAGGCGATAAACAATGGATCCCTTCACCCAGGTAGACTGTCATTGTTATCGTGCATTCTTCTTTTACCTTTTGCCGTCCCTTTTAATCTAGCTTACGCAAAACTGTTATCTCTTTTTTTTTTACCTTTTTTTCTATTTTTTTTTTTTTTTTTTAGTTTCCAGGTTTTAATTGAGATGATTTACCAAAGTCCCTTTGATCGTTTAATTTTGCATTTTTAATTAATTGTAAATTAAATTTTGTTAAATCTTTTTTTTATTTTGACTTAACCTTTACATTTTATGCAACGATTTTGGAGAGCAATTTAATTTTTTGGATTTTGATTCTTAATTTATTTTAATTTTGTTCTTAATTTTCTTTTTGGTGACTGTGGTTTAATGTTGGGTCAATATTAAGCATTAAATCTTGATGCTCCGTATTATTTTTTTCCTATTTTTTTTCTTGCTAGTGTTTATATTTTGTACGCGATTTATGGTTTCAATTCATTGTGAATTTGATTTGTACTTATTTTTAAGCTCTTTTATTGTAATGTGTATTGTTTTCATATTTTCTGAAACATGACTTCAGTTCTTTGTAATTTGATTTATACTCATTTTTATGTTTTAAATTTGATATTTATGAGCAATCAGATTATTTGGGAACAAATTTGAAAAATTGAAAATTTCAATCCAAAAAGATGAAGGTTTTACATAAGATATCAAATGATAAATTTGTTTAAGTAGAATTTGCAATAAATATTGAAGTATTTCTTTATTAAAGTTAATTGATTAATTGATATATCAATTAATATTTTAATTAAACTATTGATTAATAAGTTGGCATATTGATCAAATACATTTATAAGTTAAAGTTGTAATTTATTACAAACTCCATTAAATCTCCATTTAAAATTTGTTGTGTTGCATTAATTATCCCACATTAAAAATACGTATGATTTTTTTGTTTTCAAAAGTTCATGCGCCAAACAAATTAAAATACAATTTCGTTCATTGAAATGAAGATAAGTTTCATTCTTGATAAATCGTTTCCATGAAAAGATACTGCGTGCATCAAGTCGTTATGAATCATGCAGATTTTGAATTTTTCAACGGCTGTAACGTATTTCCTGTACCAATTTATACTGCGTTCTTAATTCAAAGATATTTATTCTAATTGAATTCTTTTTCTTTCTTCTCTTATTTTGTAGATATATATTCAACTATCAATAAGAGAAGTATTTTTAACACATTTTGAAAGAAAGTGAATCCCATTGACTTAATGTTAAAAATTCAAGTTTTCATGAATTTATGGTCTTTTACACAAATTATATTGTGAATTTTTTTGATCGAGAACGACGTTGGTGACATTTGATTCTGTATGTACAAGAAGTTTTGTACGTACATAATATACGGGTTTGAAGTTAGACAAATTTTTATGAAAAAATTTTCTGTTTTCGTTGTAAAATCTCTTCATTTTAACAGAAATATATCAATATCGATTTTTATTGATTACCAGCCTTTTATCATTTTGGGGAGAGTTTGATCAGTTTTTTTGCAATTCGCAAACACCAATTGTACAATAATTTTTCTAAGTTCCAACTCGTATATTATATACGTACGAAACTTCTTGTTCATTGATTCTGTAACAAATGAAATAAATTATTAATTGAAATTGTAAAAAAGACCATGAATTCATCAAAATTCAAATAATTATTACTAAACTATCAATTGATTAGCTCAAGTATTTCCCTTATAAGTGTAATTGATTATTTTTTCTTGCAATTTGTTAATTTACTTTTAATACATAACAAACTAAACTGCATATAAAAAATTATTAATGAAATCTGAATAATAAAAGCTTTCAAACTGGAATAATAAACTAAAAAACTAATGTTTAACTAATATTCAAATTAAAAACATTCTAATTACTAATTTTAACAATTAAAAATAATATTTCAGTTGAATTGGATTTTTTAACAATTTTTTATTTAGAAAAACTTCTTTATGAATATTTATAACAATATAATTTTGATAATCATTTTTAAATGTTTTCACTTTGAAGTATGAACTCACAATTAAAATTTTCACAATTGTAAACAATATTAAATTCGTTATTTTTTTTTTCTTTAATTTTTTCTTGTTCAGTAAATTGAATTTGATTGTTATTTCTTTGTATTTTACATTTGTATAATTGTATTAATCGTTTTTAATTTTTTACTTTAAATAGCGTATGCTGGAACGAGCAAAAGCCAGAAGGGAGAAATTAGACAGCCAGCTGTCAAATGCGGGACATGATGTCAAAAAACGTAGAAGTCCATTGAAAGATGCGAATGCCATTTTGGCACAAGCACCAGGTATATTTCTTTATTTTGTGGAAAAAAAAATGTAAAATTTATTTCTACTTTACGACTTTTTTTTCTAACTTCTTGTAGCTATGAATACAATCAACATGTTTTGATTTTCATAATTTATATCCAACTTCATTAAATATTTCATGAAAAATGTAAAATATAACAAAATAAATAATATAATAAAATATTTTATTATGTATACAGTTATAGTATATAATAATCATCATAATATAATTAATGACTTTAGCGAAATAAATTTTAAAAGTTGTAGTCTTTAGTCAAGTAATTGGAATAATTGTATTATAGTTTTATCATTGTGATATTTAAATTTTTAATTCTTTTTCTAGCATTATTTTCAGTTTTTTTGTAATATGTTTTCCTTATCAAGAGAATTAGTAGTCTCTTTCAAGCTAGTCTCTTTCTTATGGTTTTGCAGTATATTGTTAATGATTTTTAATATTAATTATATCATTATTACTTTATATAATTCATTACTATGAATTTTATATTATTTTTACTATTACGCTGAAATAATATTGATCAATTATTTTTTCCACTAAGAAATGTATTTCTTGTATTAAATAATTTTTGATATAATATATTTAAATAATAATTCCATATTGTATAAATGTTAAAAAATAAAATCAATGATCGTTTTTCTTTTTAATAAAATAACCATCATTTTCTATTTCCAGTCATGATAGCAAAGTCGCCAATTAAAGAATCGAAGAAAGAAAATTCGCCAATAAAAACAACAAAACCAACGGCCACAACGCCGAAGAAAGCTTCGCCGGTCAAGTCCGACAACAGCACTGACGAGGACCGCGAGAAGGAAAACGAGAAAAGTGGAGGCAGCGCCATCAGCGTGAAAAGCAAGCTGCAGCGGCTGGGCAAGTTGTACTCAGGTGATGGATCGCTTTAAATGCGCGCCCACACGGGCCTCTCTCAAAACTGGTTTCAAATCTCAGCTAAAGGTCACTCTTCGGCCGGACCGGTCCCTTTGTTTTTGCACCGACTATAGATAAAATAGCGCATTCAATGGCATCTATAGTTCCGTCCGGTGTAATCAAAACAATCAAAGCAACCTTTTGATTCCTACATCATTCGCTTCCTTATTTTTTTAATATCATTCTATTTCTTTTTTTCGTTTTAATTTCATCCAATTTTTGTTTTCTTTTTTGCTCTTTGTATTAATACACCTGAAATTTTCAACTTTTATTAATAAACGAGAATAAAATTGAGAATAGTCAAGTGAAACTTAATATGATCTGCATATATATCTGTCATATATAACAAGTATATAATTAGCATATATTTCTCATACATGTCATATATATACTGTAATATATATAACTTACATACGTAACAACATATATACGATATATATACTGTAGGATTTTATCACGATCACGGGTTGAAAACAAGTCAAAGACTTTAGTAATTGTGTGGACAGCTACTTTAATTAAACTTATATAAACAATATATATAATAATGAATATTCTTAACCAAAACATTCGCTCGCACAAATCCCACAATGCATAATAACAATGCATATGGTGGCATCACATTTGAACTGGATGATGTCAGAAAAGATATTGAGAATGAAAATAAAAATTGTATATATTATCTGTTCATTGAGTTTTACTTTTTTTAATTATGAAAAATAATAAAAAAAATTGGTGTATATAAAATGCTACTAGATTTTCGTTTATTATTAAACATTAGAAACTATAAGTGCTTTTATAGTGATGTTTAGTTTCTAATCCTTCTTTTTATTTTTAAGCATTACTATTCGTTTGATTAAATTTTTTTGCGTTAAAAAGTTTTATTTTTATTTTTAAATCATATATTTATCAATCAAAATTGTAATTTTGTACATTATATATTATAATTTTTCCTTACACGTGCGGTAAAAGTAATTACTTTTCTCACACTCGTAAGGAAAAATATCGTACTTCACAAGTGGGAAAAGTAGAGGCTATCTCACTCGTGAGCATGACAGCACTCGCTTACGCTCGT
>JABFOV010005960.1:0-11314 GCA_022817685.1 Aradophagus sp. ZL-2020
CCATACACGTTAATGTGTCGTCTAGTGAGTTACAAGATAAGTACTTGACAAAGATAGTAAAATTACTTGCAAATTTTGTAAAACGAGAAAACATTTATATAAGATATTTAAAGTAAGTCTCAAAATATCAAACCATAGTAGTTTCAGCTTTTATTTTTTTTTTTCAAGTAAGATAGGCAAAAAGAGGTTTTGGGAGGGTCTGGGGGTCCGAATAAATATTTAAAACACAAAAAATAAAAAAAATTTAAAAAAAAAAAAAAAAAAAAAAAAAAAAAACAGATTTTTAAACTACATATTATGAGTTCAAACTGACCAGCCTGATAAGTGGAAACGGAGCACAGCTGATGAACAGAAGCGATTGGGCCCTCAACTGCAGAATTGAACTGCTCGCGTCGCTGCTTGGAAAAGCAGTTGTCGATGTACCTCCTAATACAGTCGACAAATGACGTCCAGGTTCTATTTTTTTTTTTTTTGCCAGACATGCAAACGAAACTAACGTTAATACGATAAAACGAAATGTACGGAATTAAAGTGAAACGTAGTTATTGCACTGTGTCACTTTTTGCGGCGACGCGCAATTGGAAGTGAGATTAAAATCAATTGTCAGGGTCGAACTGACCCACCGTAAAGCCGGGAAGTTCCGCATTGTTCGCAGAAACTCGCTATTTAAAGCGGGGACAACCACGAGCAATTGTTAATTGTCGCACTACGATTCGTTTCACTTGGGATCAAATTAGTGATCAACGGAATAGCGCAGTATAATCGATTGAACCCGTACCTGCAAACGCTGTCGATGTCTTTCATGTTATCCGGAAATACGAGTTTCGGATCTTTTAGCAGCGGATCCGCCAGAGCGATGCACTTTTGGTGCTCCAACTTGGAGCAGTTGTAGGTCGACGAACCACTGCTTAGAGTTGCTGAAACAGCTGATATTTTGTCAAGTATTTTATTGTTTCATTATTACTATATATTATTTAAGGTAATTAAAAAATTATTTTATCACTTATGAAGTAAAATATACTGTGAAAACAAGTGTCTCATTTTAAAACATTAAAAGCGTCTTATTTCTGCCGATTGAGACTTTTTGTCTAAAAAATGTCTCAAAATGAGACACTTGAGTTTGTAGTGTGGGAATATATAGAAATTCACAATATTTTTTTCACAAAAAATTTTCCGTTAACATTACTTTATATAAGTCAACACGAACACTGTCAGGAGTTCAATAAATGAGATGTATAATATACTGCGAACGTTCATCATTTACTTATAAATTTACTGCCCGATTATTTCTTAAAGGAGACACGTAAACAGTGATTACTCTCGTGTGTCAGTCAACAGCCGTCATTACATCACCATTAAATTCATTAAAGGAAAAAAGTGCCCGCAGCGTATCGCGGCCCGCATTAATTACGCTAATTTTACAGAAAACGAAAAGAAAGATTGGAAAAAGGTGCAAAACAGACGTTCACTTTTGCTTGCGATGTAACACTTGCTTCGCTTGCTCCGAGACAATTAATCCTCGCAAATAATCCTCGGTGCGCGATTCTGCTGAACTTTTCTTCTTCTAGAAATTGCACGCGCGAGCCGGCATTGTTTTCTACAGCACGAAAAAAAAAATATAAAAAAAAAGTAAAACGAAAAAAGAGGACAATTTTGCGCGCTCAAACAATATCGAGCTAAATAAATTTAAACGTCAATCACTTTTCTCGATAGTGCTGGTAACGTGTCTCAAAATTTAATTTCAACTTTTGTCATTCCTCACGCGCGAGAACTACAAAAATTTCATACCCTTATTGATTGATGTTCCGTGTGCTTTATTTTTTTTGACACCGTTCGAAACCGAGAAGTCAAAATTTTGATAAAAATTTGATAATTAAGTAAATGATGAATGAAGATTATACAAAATTGACGAATGAATAAATAACAGAAGAATTTCACGGATTAAATTTCGAGTTCTTTTATCTTAATTAGAATTCCATTAGAATTAATGTGCAAAGGCACGAATGTGAATGTGAATTCCAATATTTGTCCATTCAATGTAATTTCCGTATTTGTCCATTAAATTGAATCTGCGCCTTTGAAAGGAACTTGCAACGCTCGTATTAAATTTCATTACATTCTTAACAGTGAAACTTACAAAATCGAAATCGCATAATCGCAAAGGAAAGTTTTTAAATGAAACTGCAATTTACAAAGGATCGATTGATATGAAATTAATAAAATGTCATTTCATAGTGCGAATGTAGATAGCGGATGTGAACGAAACTGGTGGAAAATGAGGTTTGAACGCAAAAGGAAGGTGGTTTGGTACACAGTCTCACCTAACAAAGTAGTAACGAGCGTGAAGCCGAGCGACGTCATCTCCGTGGGATTACGTTGCGTGCAAATGTCCGTTGGAAAGTGGGCAGCGAATGCTCAAAATTGGGCGCCGCGCGAGCTCATGTTGAGCGCTGAAAAACGAGAGCGTGTGATGAGCGCGGCCCGCAAAGCCGGCGAAACGGCGAACAATCGACGTTTAAATAACTGGACCACGCGCGGAGGTTTTGGTCGTTTACCTTTGTTAATCGCTCGGGCTACATTCTCCGCAGGAAACATAAAACCAGCGAGCTGGACGGGCGCCGCGCGCGCCAGCAAACAACGCCGCTTTTGCGCCGGTTTTTTTGCACGGGCAAACGCCAGTGGAATCCACCTCTGACAAAGCAGTTGTCGCTCATCCGGACTTTCCTCGCTCACATGCCACGCCACCGGGCGCTACGCCTCAGTGCACCTGGCTAATCAGTGAACCGAGCCACGATTGTGGCGCTTCGTCGCTCGCTACGACGACCGATCTGAAACAATTGCACGAGCCCCGAATCAGCGACAATTTCGCTTTCCCACTTTCGACCGCACGCTCCGGCTTGCGCCGGATCAGCCGATCCAATTTTCATCCGAACCCATTGTTTCGCCTCCTTCGTTCAATCGACTCACAATTTCGGACCTTTTGCAATCTTGATACTGTTATTGCCTAAATATTGCAGGAGTTGAATAAACAGAGTCGTTGATATTCGCAATGTCTCGAAATATTTTAAGAATGTTATATTTTTGCGTAAAATGTGACAAATAGTTTTTGAGTATTGATAGAGTAATAAAAAGTTGATTTTTTAGAAGAGTTTTAAAGGAGCGCGCTGGTTGAATCAACGTTGATTTTAGATTGTAGATGATGTTGAATAAAAGTTGGTTGAATGTTGAGGGAAAAAGTTATGTGAAAGATATGGTTTAGTTGAGAGCCGATCTTGTTTCGACATTCTATTGTTATTGTCGTGCTCAATATTAACTCACCTGCGAAAGGTGACTCAACGTTGATTCTACGCTTTGTTAACCCTGATTAAACGTTAACTGAACCACCATTCAAAAGTTGACTCAACCACATTTTTGCGACGTTTAGTCAGCTTTTGTGAGAAATCGTTCTTATCGTTGAATCAACGTTGATTCAACTAGCAAATCCTTTTGAAGTATCTACTAAAATGATCAATTTAAGTATTGCATTGATAAAATTTGCCGCGGAAAATTTAACGCACCCTTTGTTTTTTATGTAATTTCGTTAAAATGAATCTTTTTCAACAAATTAAAATACAGCCAATAACATTTGTAACGCATTAATCAATCGCAACTTGATTTGACAGGAAATTTGTCACGTGTTCCATAATAAGGCCTAGCATGACACAACGAAGAAACTTTATTCATTGTGAACTGTGTCATATCCTTTATAAAAATCGACATTAAACGCAATCCAGCTTGTTGCCTACAAAAATTACTCACCGCTCATAAAATATTCCTTACTTTCGAAACGCACACTGTTTTTACGTATTCATTCCCGAGCTGTTAAATTGCTAATAACGAAGCGAAAAATAAAAAATTAATGATCAATCGTTTCAAGTAATTGCCCATTTAAGCTATCTTATATTACTGGAACACAAACGCGGAGGACGAATTAATGATCCATTAAAGTCAAACATTTTTAGATCTTGATTCAACTATTTGAAAGGAAGCCTCATCGTTTATGTTGTTAATTTAGTTTAATTACGAACAAAAGTAGACAATGAGAAAAGAAAAATGAAACAACAGACGAAGAAATTGAATTGGTATCAACGAGAAAGTGGTATGCAAGTTATTTATCATTTGACATTTGTTGACTCGAATAATCATAACAAATTGATCAGCGACATTAATTATTAACAAAGTTGGAAACAAACCACTGACATATTACGAATCGCAGCTCGTTTAATGACAAGGGTATATAACTTTACAAGCATCTACAGGCATGTCAAACTTTCATTAAGGTCGTTATTTTTCAAGATCAACTATCAGTTCATATCTGTCGATATACAAAACGCATTGGTTTTGAAGAACGGAATAAGACGACATACGTTACAGCTCTTGAGTATACTTTTGTTTCTGTTTTCGATAATGAAGTGCATTTTTTAATTTTTCGCCAGATGTACTTTAAAAAACACTTGATATGGAAAATTAATTCACTTTTAATGGAATCTATGAAATTTATAAAACGGTTCAACAATTTTCGATACTGTTTATACTTTTTAGTAATAAATACCACTATATATTTTTATTAATTAATACAAAAATGGTATTATTTTATTTTTTCTTATGTATTGGAGATGAAAAGCCTCCTTTAAGTCATGCAATTTTATTTATGTTAAACTTAAATAAAAATAAAGTTGGTAGGTTTTGAATTTTTCTAGTTACATTCGCCAATCTGCGCTATGACGATATTGTTAAAGGATGAGAGTCGAATTGATTTTTCGGTCCTTCTTTCTTTCATGTGTAGCCATAATAAAAGCGGCGAGTCTTGTGCGTTCCTCGCACAGCAAACCGATCGATCCCCTTCAGTAATGACAGCGTATAATCGTTCACGCAAAAAAAGTAAACCAAACATAAACTTGACTTCCGGCAGTTGACCGAAAATGCGAACAAAAATTATGCAAAATTCAAAAGGTTGCGAAAATATAACATTACATACACCGTTGTCTTTTTTGTCGCCTCATTTTTTTTATGCAAATGTAATTTGAAAATTTTTAAAATTGCACAACTTCAACTTAGAAAGATTGTAACAGATTATATATATTTTGAATTTAATTAAAACCATTAAACCAATAAAAAGCTTATCATGTAATAGGAATGAAATTTAAGTCATCGCGGGCAATTCACTTACAAAGACAGAGGACATTTTTCACCCCAAATGTTAATTTCATTAATTCCACGTTCGTTTCTTATCTTGCAATTTCTTTTTTCATTTATCAATTTCCCCGATCATAAATTAGTCATTCTGCCACGAGTTTCTTAGCCAATGAAACACTTCCGCGATCGAGTTACGAAAAACGTATCAAATTGTGTACGCGGAACCACAATTCTTTCTTTTTATCGTTGAAATAAAATTTATTATAAAATTAATTACACGATAACGTTAATTTACACGTATAGTCAACGTTAACATATTGATTCTAGTATTAAAAAGAAAGAAACTTTTCTTAGTACTCAAGTAATCGATATTATCTACATCTATCATTCGAATCTTTTTTATTTTTAATTGTACTCAATCAATTTTAATCGTGACTTCTGCGACTGATTGCCTTCCAGTCATTGATTATTTATTAACAATTTGTTATAAAGCACTTTATAAGTATAAATAGTATTTTTATATCTTTAAATAAAATGTAAGCACTTTCAAAGTGTTTTGCAATTTTTTCAATCGTAATAAGGTAGCGATACAATTTTCTAAAATTGATATCCTAATACGTAAACTAATTTCAACTGTATTTGAATTCTTCTACAGATTTGTCGCTATTAATTTACAAATATACCTGTGCAAATTCAACAGCAAGTTTAAATGCAATCAACAGTTGATTATCGACTTTACCACAAAACACTCAGACTGTTGTCGACAAACAGTTCACAAGATAGTAATAAGGAAACACGAAAAATCGAAATTCCGTGGGAAATTCGCGGTATACTTGGATGAACTGGCGCGCAATTTTCAAAATTACTACTATCCAATGAGGAACCGGCAGCCGCCTGAACGCGGGAATTTCAAAATGGTTTCATTGAACTGACGCGCACCTGTCCACAAAAATGCACTTGTTTTGTTTCGCCGCGTTATTATTTTCATACGACGAAACTAAGAGTCACGACAAGAACGGCGACGGAGTTGAGCTGTTGGTCTCGTGTTTAGTAAGCAGCGGTTCAGCAAGCACTGGCTACGCTCGAGGGACCTACACCCCGTGATTGTTCGGCTACGTGAAACTATCGACAATGTACGTTTCGCGTGTGTATGTGGCTACAACGCGTGTAAGTCTGGCGTTATTCCGTTGCGATTCCACTGACCGCGTTTACGGACAGAATTCGATTATTTCAAGTGCTACTAACCACGTCACGCTACGATTAATCAGTTTCTAGATCCAGCTCCTTAAAATCGGACGCTGAATAACACCTCGCCGACTCGATCTTCATTACGCCAACGTTCGGCTCCAAACAAAGAACTTTGCTTTGGCCGCATAGTTTGGGTCTTTCTTTGGTCGAAACAATCCGTTGATTCGTTTGATGAGAAAATGAAATTGACACTCGTATATGTTATAATTAAAAGTATCTTAAATAACTTCAAAGATTTAGAATAAATTAATTGTAAATAAAAATTAAATTACATTATTACACGCAGAAAAGAAATGCAGTTAATTTTCTTGTAAATTTAAAAAATGTACTTGTATGATTAGTTTTTCAATTAAGGGAAAAATTTATACAGAAGTAGAATAAGTCATGGAAACTACACAGTTTTTCTTTATAAATATATTGGAAAAAATTAGGATGGTCACTTATAAGTTCACATTCTTAAATTTATAAGAAAAAGTACTATTAATTTTTCTACGTGCATGTTATATTATATAAATTAAAAATGAATTGATTCAGAAGAAAGAATCATCAAATATTTGCAGTGCAATTTGGAGTGATTTGAAAGCGTACATGTTAAGTGGATGCAAATATTTATTGAATCTCATCAATTTTTCAAGACAAATTTTATTTAGAACTAATGGTTTTTTATTTGATTTCAAGAAACAATTAGTAAGTTCATAAACAAATATTACGTTATTTTATATTTCTTACAAAATTATTCTCCGAGAGTATAACGGCTTTCATTGAACTATATGTTCAAAACTGTTGAACGCTATTTAATCAAGTTACCTTCGTATACATTATTTAATTTAAATCCAATTAAATAATAAATTGTAATAAATTTCGATATCTTAAGAAATCCACCAGTATTCGTCTTTCAATGGTTATTATTCAATCGTAATTTTATAATTTCAACTTTATTTCGGTTGATTTAATTAAATTTGAAAAATCAGAGTTCATTCCACCTCTCTGATGTTTATCAGTGCATTATTCTTTTCGCCATTTCGTTTCCTTAAGGCAAAACGATTCTATTTTAAAAGGAAATTGATTTATAAATAAAATGAATTTAGTAGGCTGCAACGTAACGGATTGCGAATGAATTAATTGTTTATGTAGTAGTTAAATGGATCTTTAATCAAGGTACCTCTGATATAACCTTATCGTTCAATTATTCAACGATTAATTAATATATATTTTACATTGCAGCGTGATTTGACGGTCGTAATCCTTTCTTGCCTGCGACCTTTATTAATTAAAAACTACACATATAATCATTAGAAACGACTAGTTATTTCGCATACGTCGATCCTAGATTTTATCATAAACATGCTACGATAGTTCAAAAGAATCGTTTGAATAACTTTCGTCTCGTATTTCTTTTTGTTCTCCTCGTTTTAAAGAAAAGTTAGCAACCCAATTACTTTGCAAACTTTTTCGTCCGACGAAAAGAAATAAATCTTTTTCATCTTATCTCAATTTTTCGAGCAATTATTATTCCTGAGATTATTATTAAATTTATTATCGTTGAAATCTTTCTTAGTTTCGCCATATTTCTTTATCATTTGGAATTTAATTCACAAGCTAGCAAAATGAATATGTCAATAGTAACAAAAATCTGTAATTACTAATTGTCTGCCGTATCGAAGTCATTGTGATTTCCATCACCGGTACTAGCGCAGTACATTTTGCATGTTCAGCCATACAGAAACGTTATTAATTATGCACGTTAATACCATATATTAACGCGCAAACGGGAGTTAACAATACAACGGTCAGTCTTTCACCCGAGCACTTTAATTTTCAATCAATTCGCGATAATGATTGTTGCGATTAATAATTAATTAAGCCTTCAAACTCCGGTAAATTATTTGTTCTTTTTGCATCATATTTTGTTAATTTAAAATATAATATTCTAGAAAAGAATACAAATTTTTTATCGAAGAATGGAGTTAATATCATGGAATTTTAAATTAAAGCAATAAAAAAATATAATGATTGACTTGTAAAAATTATTCAATGAAAAATTATTAAAACTCAATGCTCTTAAACTGAATATAAAAAATCTGGAAAAGCATCGTCATTGGATGAAAATCTATTGGTAATGACCAGTTGAATTGAATGAACCTAAATTTCACGTTGAATCAACGTTGATTCAATTGCCCATCTACGTTAAGGTTGCTACAAATGACTAAGAGACGTTGTCTTATAAGTTATTCTTCGGCGGCAATTTTCTGTCAATCGTTTGACTCAGCGATTTGCATGTTGAAACAAAAAAGCGCGAATAAAGTCCGAAAAGAACGAGCGACCGGCGAAAAAGGGGCCAAAATCGCCCGACGGCTCGGTCATAATCATAATCCTCGGCGTAATGGAATTCCTTATCTGAGGTACCGAGATCCCGAGCGGCTTTCGTGACCGGTGAAAAACGATCCCCGCGTTGACCCATTTTCGCGTTCGCATCAGCAAAACGAACAACTTTGCATCCGAAGTTGGCGTCGCCGCTAATCGCTCGCGGATCTGATAAATCCGTCTTTTCCGTCTTCGCGGTTCGTTCGGTCGTCGCGCGCTTTTGCTTTTGTCTCCGCTGGACTTTCGGCCGAAACAACCCCCGGCGCCGCGATTATTGACGAAACGCGGTCATTGTAAATTTCTTCGTCTCTCAGCCGGGTTTATTTCGGTACGTTGCGATGTTAGATAAATCTAAAGGTGGAATAACCGGCCCTTACACGTCGCCGTTAAAACGGTCAAGCGGGGTCGATAACTCCCGACGAGACGGCCGGTCACGCGACCGGACGGCCGATGCTTTGTGCGCCGAGACTCACGGATTTTCGCGCGCGCCTCTTTACATAATGAAATTTATACGAAACGCCAGACCGGTGCAGTGCTCGGAAAAATAACCGATTTCGTGCGACTGCGTCTATTTTTCCGCCTATTTTTCCCACTCGTGGAGTTAGCTTTGGGATAAATTGTTTGTATCGATCGTTATTTGTACTGTGGATAATTCGATCAATTTAAAGAATCCTTGAAGCAAAATTAAAGATTTGAATTATCGGAGTAAACAGGTTTACGATGGAAAGTTAGTTAGACTGGACGTTCAACAACAAAATTAATAGTTACAACTGTCCTTCTTATGAAAATTTTGGTTCTTAATAATGAAACTTAATTGAATTTGTTAATTTATTTAATAATTCTTTAGATCATTCAGGAATATTTATTATAATGGTTTTTTTCGGTGCTTTATCAATACTTTCAATATTATATTGACGCATTGTTCATCAGTGATTCTCCCGAAACCTTGCATTCTTCGACATTTAACGCGGTATCACAAGCATAAATAAATGTTCACGATTGAATGTTCCCCTATACTTTCGTATGCTTTCAACCACGTTTGACAAAAGGACGCAACTCCATTGTACGCGTGTCCCATATTTTCTGTAAATCGCATTAAATTACTGAAATTAAACAATTGCTTTCTTCTTTTAAAGTCATATACGAAATTCTATCAACATCTTCAATAAATGTCAATATATTATTAACACTAAAAGCATTAAAGTTTTTTTATTATTTCTAAATACTCAACACTACAATTGCTATACTGAAGTCGAAAAGTTATTGTGAAATATGCTGCCTTAAATATTGTTGACATGCATTTCCACGTCTAGTTTATAGGAGAAATTCGTAACATGATTGCAACACGGTTAGTTGCAAAATAAAAAAAAAGGACAATGACCGTGAAGAATTCAACGAATGATAGTTTCCGCATTGGAAATTAACGTACCTTCACTCGACAAACAAATCATTATTGCATTCGTGCGCTCAAAAATAATTTAGCGATTGCGAAATGTTCTCTACACTTTGAACATTTCTTTAGCCTTCATGATATTTGCTACAAGAAGTGTTCCTATATTTTATTGCGAATGCTCATTAAAGCTGTCGCATCGGAGAAATGAACAACAAAAACGATAATTTTTTTATAAAAAAAACGAGAATGCAAGATTCGTCGAGATATTTTAATAAACAACGCGCTAATCAATCTACATGAACGTACAATATGACTGATTACTTTCTTACATAGACATATTGTGTGACCTTAATTATGACAAGGAGCGATACCAAACGAGCATTTTCTTTGTGCGAAAAAAAAAGTTGATTTGAATTGAAGGAAATAACGTAACATTTGTTTATGAAAAATAAAAGAAAATTAAAATAGTGTTTAGTATTCGAGCCACAATGATTTTATTAAAAAACTATACTAATTTCCAAAATACAAGTCAAAAAGTTCAAAAACTTCATTTATAAAAAAAGTAGAATCTTAAGGTATACACAATTTTTCCTGTTAAATGTAATATTATTTGATACAAAAATATTCAACAATTTCGTATGGAAAGTATTTAAATTTGTGGTATTTAATCGACATCGTATACGACTCCGATTTGGCGACGCAACTCATCCTCCAATTCAGCAAGTAACAGAGAAACGCTGTGCGGCACTTTCGGACTTTCTTTCAATCCTGAAAATAGAAATGTTTAATTAAAAACAATTTCATATGTAATTATGGATGCGCAGCACTTGAATATATTGTGATTCACAAGACTTGTGATTCACAATTATAATCAATATTCTAAAATTTATATTCTAATGTCTCCCTGATTAAAACAATCCGTTGATTCTCATATACAATAAATGGTTCTTGATCGTAACTTTGTGCTTGTAAAAAATCAAACAAAACCGACTAGAAATAAATGAAATACCAATTCAATTATTAATTAATCTACTACTATAATATTAATTATTGTTTAAAAGGAATAATTCAAAACTTTTTCTTATTTAACCAGTGATGCATTTACCGACTTGATCCCATTCAATTATCAACGTT
>JABFOV010005961.1:0-11313 GCA_022817685.1 Aradophagus sp. ZL-2020
ACCAGTTATAGATCTCACTTTGCTCGATGAAATCGATCGATGAACGCTCGCAGTTGCGAGCTACGAAAAATTTAGTTTACAGGAAACTATTATTTAGATGACAAATTTTGTTTTATTTTAGGTGACAGGCTACTTGAAAAAGAATCAATGTTGAAAATTTATCCGTCATTTTTTTAATACTGATATTATTTTGAAACTTTTTAATTTTCATTATTTATGAATTGTAATTTATAATATAAATGTATACAAATAATAAAAATAATTTTTTGCCCACTTCTAGGGGGGGGGGGCAGCTGCCCCTACCTGCCTACGCCCATGGTTATCAGACGTTTTCTCCCCAATATCCAATCTAACTTTATAACTAACTTTTTCATAAAGTACACGTCATTATTTATTAATTAAAATAGATTTAATTTGATTTATTATTCAAACTATTAAGTACACATAGAGAAAAGAGATATTTTTGCATTTCAATACTTCCATTACAGTAAACAATTTTCAACAGTAAACAGGAAAATGTCTATTAATGATGGCGCGTTCGCGCTTTAGTTGGATGTTTCCGATCATCTATCTCTATTTTCGTATTGAAAATACATGCGCAAGACAGAGACGCGATTACCTTTAGATTAAAAACAAATGAAAAGGTGACAACTCTAATGCGATTTAGAGGCGGATCCGTTAGTGCGGAACAATGACTGCCTGTCAACGTTTATTATTGGATACTTCCTGAATTATACATCTTTTAAATATGAATAAGCGGAATTCATTTATTAAAAGTGAACTTCACTGATTTGAAAAGCTTCGCGCTCGTAGATTGAAATAAAATGTTTTGCATTTTATGCACGATTAAGGTATTATTATATCAACGCAATTCCATCGTTTATTTCTGGTAACGTTTCCTTTTTGTAGAAATAAACATTTAACGTAAAAATAACAACATTGAATTTTCGAGAAACTTGATACTTGTAACCCATATTTAAAATATTATGTACAATTAGAATCAAAGGAAGAAATGAAAACATTTTTTTTACAAATATTTGTTAAAATACTAAGAAGTTGAATGTATAACCGTATAATATAATTTATAAACATTAGAAAATATCATTAAATATATAAATTATTTATTACAAACAAGTTATTTATTATACTATTCAACAAAACATTTTATTCAAGAGTTATAAAAGGTTTACAAGTGTTCACATTCACAAATATGAAAAAAAGTTTTTGTCTTTCGTTTTTAATTTTGCTAAAAACACTATTTTAGCAATTCGAATGCAACGTCATTTCAATACCAATTGCGATTCCGTTTTCAATTTTTTAACAAATGTTTATGAATGCGAAACTAAATTCCTTTTATATGTCAACCAGTCTCATCTCCTCAAACATTCAGACATTGAGTTTAAGTGTTATTTGTTTGCGTTGAATTGGTCCAATGGCATACAAATGTTTTAATTATTTTTGCGTTATTTCGTTTTGATTAGCTTTGCGACTCAGCAGCTTTTGTCAATGTAAACTCGAACTGGTTATGCAACTAGTTGTGACAATTAAAGTGTTATTGCCAGTACCAAGAATGACTTTTTAGAACAACGCGGTATTACATTTTTGCAATCAAATGCGATATAATGATAAGTACGTATTTTTCTTCAATAAAACTTAGACGATTGTTTAACTTGAGCAATGGTTTGATCGTTCTCCGAAACCTCAAGCAATCACTATTATTATTATACGCAAATAGGTATGATTTTACTGTCCTTTTTATTCGGGTCTATTATACCCATGTGATCATTTGAGGCTTAATTTACGTTGTTATGACCTCAAAAGGTCGTACGATTTTTACTGTCTTTGTTATACGCTAATAAAAATAGTTTAATTGCTTCATTCCACTCGGGTCTGTCAGACCCTTATGATCATTTTAGGATTACGTGATTATAGTATCATTTTTGCGTGTCTAGAAAATGACGAGTGCAATTGAAAAGTGCAAAGGAAAATTAATTTTTTATAACGATGACACACTCACCACAAAATCAGTTTATAATTAATAGATTACTTTTATGAGAAGTGGATTATTTTCGTAATTATTATAACAATAACTTGCTTGTTATAAATGAAAATTTTCACTCAAAGTAAAATATTAACCTAAAAACAAGTAAATGAGAAATTAATAACCCTAAAATACTTATGTGGGTCTAAAAGACCCGAATAAAAAATTTATTGCAAAAAACTCTTGAAAAGTGATTCTGCGTCGAAGAATCGACGTAAACAGAAAATTAATTTTTCAATATTTTTTTTTTTTTTTTTTTTCATCGAAGGAAAGTATTATTACCACTTAATAACATTTGCACGAACGTGCGCTCGATTGGATACGTACAATATCGACATTTTTTTTTTTTTCGTTCAGTTAACGAAATGATCGCATTATCAACCATCGCAGTCAATTTTACGAGTTCTTTTGATTTCTTTTCGTATCTCGCGATCTATTCATTTCCTTCGTTCGTATCGCCTCGTTATTCAGCGACCATTCCGAAGCTTGTATTTTCCTACTTGTGTACGCTTGCTCGGGGAAAAACTGTCAGTTAAAAGTAAACTCTGGAGAATTAAAGTCCAAGAGTTTTAATGAACGATCTCCGCGAGTCGAAGTAACGAAACTTGCTGTTTCTTTTAAAGTCAATTATTATGCACGAGGAATTCGTACGTGAAAAATTCGATCATTCGATGCGCGAAATCGATGGTCTACTTTAATACTCGGAAATATAGTTGCATCTTGAATTAGGTGTTTTATAGAAATTTTAGGCCACTTAAATTTGTGATTGCAATTTTTCTTTTCAGGTTTCGTTGATTGTACCTGAACTTTCAATTAAACGTTAGATTTCTCAAATTAATTTCAGAATCGATGGACCAAAATATAAAAAATTATTATGACTAATAAAAAACACATAAACAGTGATTGTATACTTCTTTCTGACTTTTATTCTGATCATCAAAGATATTTTAACATTTAAAATAATTATAAATTGTTGTAATTGAATCAATGGAATCAGACTTGTGTTAAAAGTCGATAAAACGGTATAAATGGTATTTATTCTTCATTTGCAGTCGGTAAAACAGGGTAAATGGTGTTTGTGCTTCGTTTGTGATCAGTAAAACAGGAATTAAATTGTGTTTATCCTTCCCTCTGTATCGGTAAAACAGGATAGACTGTATTAATTCTCTGATCTAGGTCGGTAAAACAGGGTAAATGTTATTATTTTTCATTTCTGGTGATTAAAACAAGGTGAATAAATATTTATTTATTACTCGCGGTCTGTAAAACAGAATTTATAATATAGTATTGCTGAGGGCGCCACTGCGCCCGAGGCATGTATGCTATTTTACAAACCGAGGGAGCGGACGGTAAAGTGGAACTTACCGTCCTAGGGCGGTAAAGATGCTCGAGGGCGTAGCCCAAGAGCAACTTTACTGCTCGAGGAGCGGTTAGTTCCAATTTTGTCCGCTCCCAAGGTGCGTAAATGGTATTTATTAATGGTTCCAGGTCGTCAGAACAAGGTAGAATATGTATAAGAAGTTACGTACGTATATAATATACGAGTTTGAACTTGGACAAATGTTCATAAGAAATCTTGTTTTTTGTAAGATTTCTTTAATTTAACAAAAATACATCAATATTTATGTTTAATGACTACTTTACTAAACTGTATTTAAATTGCATAGTGTTTAGTCGGTTTTTTTGCAATTTATCAACACAAATTATACAGCAATTTTTCAAAGTTCGAACTCGTATATTATATACGTACGAAACTTGTTCATGGTAGAATGGTAAATAATTATTCCTTTTTCAAAAAATATACCATATATAGCATATACATTATATGGTATGTTTTCAACAAACATAGATTAATAACTTACACCACATCTATTTATTAAGTACAACAATTTTTTCTCAGAATATATTATTACTCGAGTATAGTTCCAAGTTTATCATAACGGCTGAAATACTTCCCAACACGGCAACTATTCGCATTAGTCTTTGAGGGAAGCAATACGCGGAGACAAGGAGAAGCCGAAAAAAATGCTCGAGTAATTTCGCTCAATATATTAGGTAGCTTATTGTTCTTCTTGACAACCATTACATAATGGACGGAGGAAAGAAATTAACGGCAAATCCCTTCCGCCTTTCTTTTCATCGGAAATTCAAATTGACAGTCTCGTTATTAGTAAATCGGGAAAAAACAAAGTAATACGCGACACAACGACAAAGTTGTTTTTAGATGAAAGGAAGTCATTTTTCTTTTAGCCGAAACAAATCACTTGAATAGAATAAGCTACAAATTTCTTCGTGCAAAAGACAAGCAAAAT
Source organism: Aradophagus sp. ZL-2020 (assembly GCA_022817685.1). NCBI lineage: Eukaryota > Metazoa > Arthropoda > Insecta > Hymenoptera > Scelionidae > Aradophagus > Aradophagus sp. ZL-2020. Next base: position 4,354 of record JABFOV010005961.1, read on the forward strand.
TATAAACAATATCGTTTAAGATTGTTTTTAGACAGCTTCTTGAATTGAAGTTTTGAAATATAATTAAAGTTTACAACGTTTATGAGTAAACGAAAATAAATTAAATATGATTCAACAACACATATTGTAAGGGAAATTAAATTTTATAATTCTGGAAGGTAAATACATTTGGGTTATTTCTCGCAAAACTATTTAATAAGATAAATTGTCAATAGTAGGATATTTTTTTAGATTTAATGTTCGTTTACTAATAAACGATGGAAATTTAAAAAAAAAAAATTAAAACGATGAATAATGGTACTTTTTAACTTTAGTTGCAAAGTATTATTCAACATGAATTAATTAAATTATTGTTTGTAACAGAGTTCGAACAATAAATAATAGTTCGTTTGGAAAAACTCTTACGAAAGTAAATCGTTAAAGTGGAAACAGATGTTTCATCTTCTTTTTTTCAATTTATGTTTTTAAGACAAAAAAATCAATAATAAATTTAAAAAGTTGTTATACTTACAAATGAAATGATACGCGCAATTCGAACTAACAAACAGACAGATTACAAATATAGCTGTTCAAAAACATTAGTTTTCAAGTACAACTAAGTAGCAAATGGCGCGGCAACTTTCCCTATTTCGTTAAGTTGACTAATTTGATGGCTCCTGTTAAAAACGACCTAGTTCAAAATTTCATATGGAAATTAACATCTGTCGAATTGTAACCGAGCAGAATTAATTTATTTATTCAGAAAAGTACGCTTCAACTCAAACTTTACTCAACGAGCAAATTTTTACGAGAACGAAGTCAACTGCATTTTAGCAACAAATCCCAATTTGCATTTTTTTACATGAAACCAAATTCGATGATTAATACAGACTTCGGGAAAACGTTAATTGAAAAATTTGTCTTTAACTTTGTTGCTGAAAAAATAAATAAATAAATAAATAAATAAATAAATAAATAAATAAATAAATAAATAATTGAATAAATAAATTTTTCGTTCAACAAAATGCACAAAAATATTTGCGAAATTGAAACCTCATAGAACTGGTTCAAATATTCATTAACATCCCGGGATAATCGATAAAAGACTATAGATCTTCTCACGTTGATTTTCATGAAATGTCATAAGGTACTAAATACTTGAACAAATGGGTCGACATGTAGTTGGGCTTGACATAAATCATTTTTAATAAAATTGCTGAAGTATAATTGCAAACTGCAGATGCATCACGCAAATAGAACTGCGACTCAGGCGGGGTCATATTGTATGGTTAATTTGACTCTTTTACATTCGGAAGACCCATAATTGTGATTTTGCATTAAGCGGATCAAATCACTTAGCTGGGAAATAATGTTTCGCGAGTTTGTTTAAAACTAGTTCGTCGACGAACATTTCATTGGTCTACGGTAAAAGTCGGAAAACGGTCAATAACTTACGAATCACGTGGTCAAATTATCGTTTACAAGTTTTTTTTTCTTGTTTCTATATTTTACATTTAACGGCAACTTTCAGACATTTGATTACATTTTGCGGTATTTTTCTGCATTTTGCCCGCAATGTGAAGTATTCAACTGCGCTCGTAGATTTTTTAATTTTGCCGCAATTTTTTCGATATTTTTCCGCATTTATTAACGTCTTTGCACAGCATTTTTCGCCGGATACAAGATACCTTGACTATTCATAATTCCGTTTTTTGGTATTTTACAATTTTTGTCTGAATTTTACAGCATCTATTGACCCTTTATCGCAATTATTGTCGTTCAATTTATTTTTTTTTTTTTTGCGCGTTGTTTTAATACGTCTAATTGTTTTCCGCAAAAATACATCTCTAGACGCATTTAATTCGCCTTTTACTTGTGTTTTTTTTTACTGCATTTTTTGATATTTCATCAAACTTATTGACGTTTTACCGCAATTTTAAACATCTTCGCGCGATATTTTTGAGGCATGGTTTTTCTGCAAAGAAGACGTTACAAATTATATTTATAACTGCCATTTAAATACCTTTCCAAATTTGTTCAGTTCTTCATAGAACCTTTCTACAGACATTTTACCGCAATTTTTGTCATTTATGCGTGATATTTTTTGTGTGTGATTTCATTCCGCAAAAAGCGTCTTGAGCCGCATTCCTATTCTCCCTCATGACATTTTTGACGTTTTTAAAATTGTTACTATCTTTTACAGCAATTTTTCGACACATTTTTTGAACATGTGACATCGCAAAAGAAAGCATTCAAAATTGCATGCATAGCTCCTGTTTTATGCAATTTTGTGCTCATCTTTTTCAAGTTTTTACCGCAAAAAAAAATTGGCGTTAGGCGTTTAGCTCTCATTTATTTCTTACACGTATATAATACGTAAATTAAACGTATAATATTCGTATAGTATGCGTATATTAACTACGTATATTACACGTGCAAAAAGCATGGTGTTTCATCAAAGTTGTTTTACATTTTTTGGTAACTTTTTTTCTATCTAACTCATTTTCTACTAACAAGATGTAGAAAAATTCCAAAAAGCACGAAACAAACGGTGAACTTGCCTTAAAACTTGCGCCATTTCGCGAGCCTATTGTTTCCGCACACGAATCTTATTTTAGCAGTCAATTTCGCAGGGCGCGTGTGTGATGCAGAAGACAATAAGCCAAGTCGCTGTTTCGTTAACGTTTGAATGAATATTTCACGAAGCTATTTTTTTTCGTCATGCCGCCAAGCTGTTTTATTCAGAAGACGCGTGCATGCAACTTTAATTGCGGCTTCGTTTGGAGCTCCAGTCAAAGAACGCGTCTTTCGTAAATTGCGTTGAATTATTTTCTGCTTGTTAATGATTCATTATACAGCGATGCTTGTCCTGCGCGGAACTTGATGTTTGAGAACACTTTGAGAGACGACTAAACAAACGAGTAGATTTTGAAAGAATTTTCAGTTTCTTAACTTGTGTAGCAATATAACGAAAATTGTTTCGAGTTTGTTCACTAGTAGTCCAATGTAATTACTAACAGTATTAAGAGAATGACGTATTAAATAAGTATTGAGAATTTCTGCAATACAGATATAATTAAAATTAAAAACTTAAATAACAATTAAAATTGTCATTAAAATCAAATAAGATCGATTCTCTCTAAAATCTTCAAATTTTTTTTAAATCAATTTTTCTACCCTAACATTCTCTTGGTTTTGTAACATTGTTGAACTAATCTAAAAAATGCGGAAAATGCTGCAAACAATTTTCTCACAACAACGAATAACGAATTTGACCTTGCTATTTTTCATCTTAACACGTTACTCTCATCTATCTAGCTATGGTATACTTTTGGCGCCAAATTTGAAATTTACATTTTGCAATCCTAGTTGTCATCATTTTGAGTTTTAATAATTCAATAATTTGCAGACTTTTTTGTTTCATAAATTTTCAACTATTTTTTTTTTTATTATTATATTTATCGTCATCGTAATTAAAAAATTGACAAATGTTCGAGATTAAGATCATAAAAGAAATTATCTTCTTGATTTCGATTGACAAATCAAAACCTTTTCTTCCATCGCGATAAAATTAAACCGACGATTCGCCTGAATTCATCGTAAAAGACAAAGAAAAAAAATTAGTTTTGGATGAAAACAATTCAAAACTTTGATCATCGAGTGATCTTGAAATGAGTTCATTGCGTCATTGAGAAAGCCACGCGAAATCACCGGCGGGAAGATCATCGTGCGCTTAGTAACAATTTTTTAATGACGCCTTTTATTTTCCACGATCCTTTCTCAATTGCACGGCCGCGTAATTGATTGGACTTTATAACTCGTAAAAGCAACTTTCCTCGTAGTCGAAGGCTCACTTCATTTCGCCCCGACGTTGCTTCTTTTCGGACTAACTAGTGACGAAATTGAATCGAAGCCACTCGGGGCCGAAAAAAAAATAAACAAAAATATATATATATGAAAAAAAACTTTCATTATTGTAACCATTGAGTAAATATTAGTAACATTTAGTTAACAGTTATAGATCAAGTTTAAGTTACCTCAACTACATAATTTGGTCGAGTCAATTAATGAAGTTTACTTTGCAAAAACTGGCTTTTCCAAAGTAAAACTTGTTTTCGTCGAACTCTGTTTATGCGGGTACTTTGGATATTTTAATTGCGAATTTTAAATTAAATTTTGAAAATAGGAAGAGGTGAATTCAATATGGGGGATGTAGTATATTTTTGGTTGTAACGAATTTAGAGTTAAATTTTCAAAATTTCCAATTTATGATTGAATATCAGAGACAAAGAGCTTGAAAACGTATTGCTTTTAGTCATGCATTTTAAGTTTATTCTTTTTTTTTTTTTGTAATTAAATTTAAACTTTTAAAGTAATATTTTAAAGTGCTCCGAACATTGCAGTCATTTAATTTATATATTGAGCTTATTAAAAGAAAAAAAATGCACTTACAAAGTTTTTATTCTGTCATTTTGAAGTTTGTAAATCTTACTTTAGATTAAAGTTTAGAGACGAATATTATGTTGATGTTTTGAATTTCAAGAAAAACAATAAATTGACAAAAATTTTTCTCACCATTTCGATTTCGTACTTTTGAATACCTAAAATCTGAAGAGGAAAAACGTAGTCTCATTTCCCAATCCGGTTGTTGTTTTTTTCTTCTTTCAATTAATTTTTCCCCTTTTGCTTTTTCCAACGCTCTATTTTCCCTTCTATGCAATTTTTTCCAATAAACTATTATTTTTATTTTTTCTGTGATTGATAATAAATATCATTAATAAGTAAGGAATCAAGAAATATTTAGCACAATTAAAAAAAAGAAAAACTTTTGTGTACGTATTTTCATACAAATAAAAGATTAGAAAAATGTGCGAGTCAAAAAAAAGGAGTTAAGTTGTTTTTCCCAAATACTACAGATATACATTTTTATCATGACATTTTCGGCGTTTTTTAAATTGTTATTATCTTTAGCCGCAATTTTTTGACAATTGTTTTGAATGTGGCATGTCGCGAAAAAATCGTTCAAAGTTGCATTCATAACCCCTGTTTTATGCATTTTTGCTCATCTATTTCAAGTTTTTACTGAAAAAAAAAAAAATGCATTTAATCCTTTCAATTTCTATCATTCCTTAACTGTGTGCATTTTTATATACTTAAAAAATTTTGTTTTCTTTGATAATTTTTGTTAATCCTCACTTTATTAAACAACAATACGTTTTCCGAAATTCATAAATGTTTAATTAAACGTAACAACGTTGTCCTCACGATTAAAAAAAGTTTTTCTCTCGGTAACGTCGCCCGACGCCGGCAATTCCTCGCACAAATTAAACGCGCGCGGTGTTTTCTCTCAAAGGGGCGGGGGGGGGGGGCAAAGCACAAGTATGAATAATCACCGTCTTTGGCGAAAGGTGTAACAACTGCAATGCGTCTGTGAGCTTAAGGCCGGCTCGAAAGTACGTTTGCCCTCGCACCGGGCGGACGTGTGTGCGCGAAAATGACAACGTCAGGAATTTTCAACCGAAGACGCGGGTCACGCCGCAGCTGCCGTACCCTCGTTATCCCGACTAAACGTTACGTAACGAACGAGACGGATTTCACGAGACGAGCTGCGGAAACGGCCGCCCCGGCGAGGCCAACTTCATTTAATACGGCTCGTCTGAATTTCAGATGCCGCTCTCTCAAATTAAGACGCCCGGCATTTTTATTTTCTATGCACAGAGAGACGGTTCGAGGGACGGTCGGGCTAATTTTGAGATTTAATCAACGATGATCGCCAACTGATGAAACGATGATTTTTACAAGTTATTTTCATTTCGGGGACTCGACTGTAAAGACTTGAATTAGTCAATCGACTTTTTTTTATGGTGATTGAATTGTCGTTTCTCAAATGTGAGCAAAGGTGTCTTATAATGTACAATTTTTATTTATTTAAGATGTCATACCTGGAAAGTTTTCCAATTGGTTAACAGTTGTATTTTGAAACATTCTTTGAGAAAAAAAAAATAGTAAATTAAATGTGATATAATACACACACTCACAAAAATCTTTAATTTCGTTCAAGAATCACTAAATTTTGTGATTATTTTCTTCAATTGAAACCTAACTTTAGCCTGTCCACACTAACAAAAATCTTGAACTTCATTCAAGAAGGTTACACTAGCTTTTGCGATTATTTTCTTCGCGTAAAATCTAACTTTAGTCTGTCAAGACATTTTTTCTTGGCTTAACCATTTAGTATCTTGGATCAAGAAACTTTTCTTGGTTCAAGAACATTTATTCTTGGCAAAATATCAAGATACATTTTATTTTGAACCGAAAATTTTTTCTTCACTCAATGCATCTTTTTGTGAATGCATACATATACAATACATATCGTATATATAGTTCTATATATAATAGTGTATGTAGACACATAAAATAATAATTTGAAATAGTCATGTATATTTAATGAATTATATTTATATTATATTTATACATATATAATATATATATGTTCCTATACATGAGATATTTGAATTTCATATACTTATATATATGCTGCATATATAAAAGCATATATAGATACGTATTTATATGATGATAAAAATTTATTATATTACATGTATATTTTATATATACATACATAAAAGTACACTCACCGGAAACTCGGTTCATAATAAGTGTATTCCTTTTATTTTAAGAGGAATTATTTTTAAATTAAGTGGATATTTTCGTATACACCCACAGAAAATTTAGTTTATTTTAAAAAGATTTCTTTTTTTATTTTAATTAAATTTTATTTTAATTAAAAGGATTCTTCTTATTACAAAAAGATTTTCCACTTAATTTTCGGATAAAAGGAAATCGTTTTATTAGAAGAGGAATTACTTTTATGTTGAGTGGATATTTTCTTATAGCAATTGAACTTATATTTTATTATAAGAATAACCAAATAACGCGACTAAGGTTTAATTGCTGCAGAAATATCGTAGAGGTTCGTTT
>JABFOV010005963.1:0-11311 GCA_022817685.1 Aradophagus sp. ZL-2020
TCGTTTAAAGTTTTTTCAGTTATATGGGTTGTACTATTATATGTTATGTTGACAATGTCAACATAACATGTTTAAGATTGATTCAGTGAACAGTCAGCGCTTTCTATTGAGCGGTCATTTAAGAGACACACTTTCAATACATTACAGAGGTAGGCTTTGTCAACTACATGGTTTTTATTAGTTTCAAGTACACTGAAAAAATGTTTGTGTGAATTACACAAGTCCCTAATATATTGATTGTACAATCTGACATATTTGTAACATTCAAAGATACATTTGTTATCAACAGAACTCCAACGTGTTAAAATCCCATGGCTACTGTCCGTTGCCAACTTTACGCGCATGCGTATAAAGATGATTCATGTATTTCGCTAAGGTTAGAATGAGATTTTCACATTTTAAAATTTTTGTACAATTCATAAAACGCAAACATGTACATATGAATTACCCACAAACATTTTTTCCGTATAGTAAGTAGAATAATGAACTAGGAACCATGAGTCAAAACTTACTTGTTATACTTGCCATAAGTATAAACAAAATGTAATGTTGCTACCGATTTTTTTGTCTATTCAAATTAACTAGAATACTTTATTTACAATCAATTGACACCACGACTCGAATATTCTATAACATTTTTCGACGTACAAGAGTAAAATGATAATAATAAAGGAAAAAAAGGTTACGAAGAACTGTAATAAACGCGAAACTAGTCCATTTGAATACTTTCACATCAGATTCAAACAATTTTTTACGCTGTTCACGGGAGAAAAATAAATCTATTAAAAGTATAAACAAACGTGAAAAAAAGTTAAAAGTATAAAATATAACATTGATCGGAGCTTTTTACTTTTGTTAATCAATTGATAATTGATAGATACACAAATTTACATTGAACCAAATTTATCAAAAAAATATGTAACTAACAATAAATAAAAAGGGATGCACGAAAACACAGCACCTTGAGAACATGTAATCGCCTGTAAAATGTTTTCGCAGACATTTAACTGTATGAGTAGAACTTGTAATAATTTAAATTGTGGTCTAGCGAATGTCCCCATCACGTCATGGTAACTCCTAATATCCTTCGCATGCGCTCATAAACAATATAGCTTGTAGATACTGAGGGTGACACCTGTTAAAATAAGGTTATTATTACCTAAATGAACAATTTTAATTTTGAAAATCATTTTAAAACATTATTAATTATCCACCAAATCGTTATTTGAGTAATAATTTATACTGTATAATGTCAGTACAATTTTCAATTTAACTGTAACGATTAATTTCTCATTCTTAAAACATTTGCTGATCAATAATCTAAAAATGCAAAATATGTCTACATGGAGAAAAATGTGTATTAATATTTAGTTAAAAAAAATTATTAAAATTCTTGTAGGAAAAATTGTATAATAATCACTTCATTTTAGTTTGAATTTTAAAAAATTAAGGAGTAAATAAAAAATATAAATATGTATTCAAGAATTGATGGATCAAACGAACATACTTATAAGTGATGTTCGATCCTAATTATGTTCCAGTCTCGTTCAAGATGATATTACTAGGTAGATGTTTAGAGCTACTAATGCACAACTATCTTTATTTTTTATGTTTAATCCCCAATTAACTTTAACAAGATATTTTTTATTTTCATACGAAGTTACAATTTTATTTATCACAATTAATTGCTTCTATCTTTGGTTAAAAACAGTCTTCGCAAACGAGCACTGACTAGGCCTAATTCTTTTATTGTAATGCTTTGCAAACGACAATGAGGTCTATGACCATCCGGCTGACTTTTTAATTAACTCAATGCTCGCAACTTTTTTAAGAGCTGCCGATGACGAAGCGTGCCTGGTGCTATACGCAGTAAAATCGGAATTGACTCCACATTTGACTAATGTTGCTCTTACCCATCTACTAATCGTCACTAGTTTCGCAGCCTTATGTGGCTTGTTAATTGTTAACAACAGATTATCGCAGTTACCTCTCAAATCTTTCGTGACTTCACATAGCTATCAATCGTTGATGGGATACATAGCTTTTCATCTTTAAAAATAAGGAAAATCTAATAAAGGTTGATCCACTTGAGGACGTGACGTCTTATCATGTCCGATATACGGATGATGTATCCCGACTTTGACTTTGTCATATTAGATATTTTCATTAATGACAGAGTCTGAAATCGATGGGCCGAACCTAACGCCAGTAAAATGACTAGTCTTTCAGTAAAAATACTTACTGAAAGCTCCTCTAGGGGGTACCACTGTTTGATCTTTGAAAAGACCAACTCCATGTCCCAAACGTCGTCGTACTTGGGTCTAGGGGAACGCAGTTTCGATACTCCTTTCATGAATTCTGATATATTTCTACTTTGAGCTAGGCTTCCTCCCAAAATTAGCGATATGATGCTCGCGCAGTATTCAACGTGCCGTTAGCCGCAATCTCTTTGAATCATTCCGTTAAAAAAACTCAAAAATCAAAACTTCTTTACAATAAATGGGTCAAAATGTCTAATTTTACAAAAGTTCAACCATTTTTTAAGAGGTCAGAAGTGTTGCTTCATTGAGGATTCTGCTCTTGCTGCAAGCGATATTAATAGTGCTTCTTCCGGGACGCCTCTGCTACGAAACGCTTCCCGGGCAAATACCCGACAATCAGAGACAATTTCTTCCTCAATGGATGTTTTGTCTGCCTGTAAGAAAGCGTCAATAGGTTATGGTCAGTTTCCAAGCGGATCGGCTCCTTAATCAATAGATCTTTGAACAATAAGTCCATGGCTGGTTAGGCCAGTCAGGGACTACCAAGCCTGTGGCTTCGTCCGCTATTATTTTTCTTAAAGTTTTCAAGATCAGAGCGAACGGCGGGAATGCCCAGAAGAGCTGCTCCGACCTCGAGTCCCTGGTAAAAGCATCGACAGCCAACGCCTCCGGATCTCTATGCCAAGAATAAAACCTTTTACATTTTTATTTACTTTGGAAGCGAATAGATCTATCGACGGCAAACCAAATAAAGTTACAGCTATCTTGAAAGCGAAATCCGCTACAGACCATTTGCCGTCCATGCTGTTGACTCGGGATTCCTCATCCGCTTCGATGTTATTCTTTGAACTTATCTACGCAGCAAAATTCCAAATGTCTCGCGCCTCACACCAGTGCCAAATTGACTTCGCCAGCTCATTGAGGTGGGGGTATTGGACTCCACCCATTCTGTTGACATACGAGATCGCAGTTGTATTGTCTACCCTGAGGAGGATTTCGCAACCTTTATAATTTTTCGCGAAACATTATAATCCGTATAACACGGCTAACAACTCCAATTGATTTATATGGAGTTTTTCCTCCTTCTCAGTCCAGAACCCATGCGTCCTTTAATCCTGGGAATATACTCCCCAACCCGAAGGAGAGAAGACAGCCGTAAAAATAACGCAAGCATATTTAAGGTCTCAGATGGGATTAACAGCAATTGCTATGTTCTTACGCCACCAATTAAAGATTGGCTGTAACGAATCTGGGAAACTGACATACGCGTCAAAATCACTGTCATTTTTTAAGAGAGTTTTATATTTCACGCGTTCGAACTCTTTATTATAAAGATGTCCGTACCTAACCGCTGCGCAACACGCTCCAACCAAACCCACAAAGCTAGCCCATTGTCAAATCGTACATCTCTTAATTTGCTCAAAGTTTGATATCCCATCCAAGATCTTTTGCTTCTTTTCCTCTGGAAGCACTATGATCATTAGTTCTGAATCATAAATCATACCGAGAAACACTCTCTTGGGTTTAGGCTCTAATTTTCTCTTTTTTCCGTTTATCGGAAAAACTAATTGGCCTAGCAACTTTATTGTTGCCTCTACGTTACGTCGACAGTCTGAGACCGCATTTCCAAAGAAAATTATATCGCCAAGATAAATCACGGATCTGAAACCTTTTTTGCGCAGAAACGCATAGCCGGTTTCATGAGTTTCGTAAAAATAAACGGTGCCACGTTTAAGCCAAACGACAAGCACACAAACTCATATAGTTTGCCTTGGAAAATGAATCTCAGAAATCGAGAACTTTCTACATTGATCAGAACTTGAAAATAGGCATTTTTCAAATCAATGGTTGCCATTTAATCTCCTCTAGACATTACCGTACGTCCATCCTCCGTTTTAAAATGCTCTGCTTCTGTAAATTTATTTAATTTTTTCAAATTAAGTACAAATCTATGAATCTCATCTTGTTTGTTAACCAAAAAATACGATGAAACAAATTGGACTCTTGATGCAGTGTCTAATCATCACCCCCATGTCTAGAAGATCACTCACGGCAATCTCTACATCGGCTATTGACTGAAACCTATGGAGGATTGGCTTTGCAGGAACGTTCGATTCTTGTATTGGGTTTTCGGTAAAATTTATTTTAAACCCTTTAACGTACTGAAGCACGATTTTATCGTTTGTAATTGTTTTCCACGTTTGATAGTGATTTTTCAAACGACCACCTAGGGATGTTACCTTTAAGCTTTTTTCTTCGATATCTGTTTCTTGGGACGATTCTCCTTCGTATTTGGGCTGATACGATTTTTTCGGGTCCTTGGATCTGCAGGCCTGCCGATAACGACCCGACCTCGACTAGCCTTTCGAGCTTACCGCTGATGATGATGAAAATGGCAGCCTATATGATGATGTTTTGTTTGCGGAACGTTGAAAATTAAAATCTCCTGGCCTGTCTTGGCATACGCCTTTGTCGCCTTCAGCTTCTTCACTATGTTGATTCCGAATAAGGTCGAATCAGGCTTTAATTCCTCCAGGACTGTCTTAAACTTTTTATCGAATGCTGGCAAGATAACTGCCCTTCTAGAAAGCGTCGTAAGTTGGCCATCGATTTTCCTGCGTCATGAAGATGCCGAATAATTGATGCTCGATCCTTCATTCCCTCGCTCTTAAGCATTAAGGACATAGCTTGCCCAAGTGCGGTTAGGCCTGCTGCCAGGCTCCGTTGTGACTTTAATAGATACTTATGCTTGGTTTTTGCTGTGTCTGATATTGCTGCCTTGATAACCTCGTTTAACTTCAGCGCCTTTATTGGCCAATCTCCTTTAAACTCATATTATTTATTTATTTATTTATTTATTTATCACAATTAAATCCAGCAGGCTTTTCAGTCCATTCAAGGATTACATAGAAAAAAATACATACCATAGTAATATTATACAGAATCAAATAAGCAATGGCTTTGGATACAATAGATGGAATAGAGTCAACAAATAAATCTATCGTGTTGTCAGACATAACGATGGTATTTGCAAGAGTCGTAATAGAGATATAGGGTGATCTGAATACAAAAGAAATAGGTTGAGGGGGATTATAAAAGGGTAATAGTTGGCGTGTGGGATACTGAGGTACAGAGAAAGTGGTCTGCCCAAGCAAATATGGCGTGTCAATCAAACCGCGAATTATTTTTATAAGAAAAACTATCATTCGCATACGACGTCTATCATATAAAGATGAAGTATTATATAAATCAAACAGTATCTCGTTCTCAGTTCCTCGTGGAGGATAGCTACCAGTATCTTTAAACACAAAAAATTTAAGCAAAGTATGTTGGCAGCGCTGTGAAGCCATTCGAAGAAATTGCTGATTGGAAGACCAGAATTCACAACAATATTCCAACTTGGAACGAACTAGTGTGTTAAACATTAACAAAATAACAGCTGATGATTTAATCTTGCGAGATAGTCTAATCAAGTAACCAAGAGATCTATTGGCTTCAGCAATCACCTGATGAATGTGGTGTTTAAATGTCAATTTTCGATCAAAAATGATTTCCAAATCTCTCCTGAGGTTCGTCTGCTTTAACATTGAGTCATCAATAGTGTAGTCATAATAGATTTCAGCCGTTCTATAGAAAGACATAACCTAACATTTAGAGGGACTTAGAATCATATTATTCGATTGATACCATTGAGAAAATTTGTCCAAGTTGGTTTGGAGGAACTCACAGTCGGTAACAGTATTAATTGGCAAAAATAATTTCATATCGTCGGCATAAATCAGTAGGTGACAGTCTATGTTATTAAGGACATCATTGATAGATACAATAAATAATAAGGGCCCCAGAGTAGATCCTTGCGGAACGCCCATTGGTGAAGGAAAGGGGTGAGAGCTACAGCCAAGATAACTTACAAAATTTTGCCGATTAGCTAGATAAGAGTGTACAGGGAGAAATGTAATAGGGAGAAATGTTTATTATAATTACATAAATATATATTATAATTACATCAAGGTAATAGAGAGAAATGTCTAGAAGTGCCAGTTTGCTCATAATAACATTGTGATCAAGTAAATCGAACGCTTTAGGAAAATCTGTATAGATTACGTCTATTGGATTATATTCATTAATAACGGATGCAATCATATAGGAAAAGATTATTAAATTAGTAACAGTTGAACAGCCTTTTAAAAATCCATGCTGATACGTAGAAAAAACTGGTTTAAAAAATTGAAAAAATTACGTTATAAATATGTGATTCTAGGATTTCTGAAAAGTTGGAAGGTACTGAGATAGGTCTGTAGCTCTTAACCCGATCCTTAGACCCCTTTTTATCGGCCCCTTAGACCCCTTTTCATATAAAGATAAAAGTTGGAACTTTTCTTCCCCTTTAAGACCATTCTCTATCCACTATTGCCAGCGGGCTGCTGAGCCAGGCATTTTTCCCAAAATCGCTTGAGCCTCCTCATCAAGGGACTCCTCGTCAGATGAAATACTAGAATCTTCTCTATGGTCTGTATCCGAAGAAGACATCTCCTTCACCTCATCTTAAAGTTCCGAGCTATTGGCGTCTAGAGTCTCTTCATGACCCACCAGAATTGACATGACTGGAAACAGCCCGAGAAGATTATTAAACTACGCATATCAAAGTAAGTATATACGTATTTGTACATTATGTCCCTCCTCTCGTGAGGTCTCAATGTCCATTTTTTCCGTGCAGTTTGTCCTTTTTCGAGAATAGGTTCACTGCCGATAAACTGTGCTAGACACATAACCTAAAAATAAAGATACAAAAGGAATAGAAAGTAAACTCTATCTTACTTTTGGGATCGACAATTGATTCATCAACCATCTCTCCGCCTTCTGCATGAATGTCTGCTGATGTAATGATTACATTGCCGCTACCCTTCATGTTACGCATTAACTTTGCCTTTTCTTTCTCCAACTTTTTCATCTTTTATTTAATCTCTCCAACTTTGCTCCTATGTCTTCCTCTTTCTTTCTCTTTCCCATTTCACTTTTTTTGTACTTTTTTTTGTACTTTTCGTACCACTATACTTTTTTTTTGTACTGTCAAAAAACCAATGTGACTCAATCACGCACAAAAAACGTTATGAAGGGCTTCAAGCGCAGGAATCGCGAGGAGCCAAAAAATTATTCTCGGAAATTTGTAGCAACATCTTCACGGATTAACCGATACTACCTAATAATATCGTCTCGAACGAGACTGAAATATAATCATATGATATACAACCTATTTAATTTAAAATACGCTCGACAATGTCGATTTGTTTGTGTCCCGTTTAAGACAAAGGAGTGTGATTTTACGCGAAATGTTCGGTACATTCGTGTAAATTTCAGGTGTTAAGAGAAAAACAAAATTTATGTGCTAAAACTAAACTAAATGAAATTATCTTTAATGTGAATTTTGTACATCACGTGCACAAGTGTCATTTGCTTTAAATCTTTAAAACCAAATACAGTTTAATTTTTATGTGAGTAGATACATATCTATTTACATAAAAACTATATTTGATTTTAAACTGATTTTGATAAGTGTCTGATACATATTTCTCTCCGTGTAAGTTGAGAAATTTTGCATACGTTTTTTCATTGCAAAATTTTTAATTTTCTACATAAAAAGTAAAAATTAATTTATTAAATGTCCGACTGTTTTAGTTTGTTTCTAAACCTTGAACATTAAATAATTTGCTCTAAAAATAAAAAGAAAAAACTTCACATTTTAAATTAATTTGTAGCTAAACACCCACTAACTATTTTATTATCACTCTCATGATGTATCGTGATGAATCCTAATGAATTAATATTTTCTAATATTTTCATTTCGTCAAGGTAAGTTTAGTTCAATTTTATTGGAATGTAATACACACAGGGTGTCCACTAGAAGCGTGAAAAAAAAAATCAAGTATAATCTTCACCTTTATCCCGTATATTTCCCGCACGAACTTTCACTTTTTGAACAACAATGAGTTAACAACAATACATATTAAATAATCTTTAATATAAAAACAATGTTTAACTGCGAGAATGCAACTTATGAATACGAAAATACATATCTGTGATTAATATTCATTTCAATCATAAGAAATTAAAATAAAAAACTCGTATGAAAATACCAAAAATCGAACATTTTTTCATGTAATAATTTTTTTATAGTATAATTTTCGCTTTTCCCGCTTTTCCCGCCGAGTGGACACCCGGACACATGATGTATTTATGATGAATTTGTTTGTACATTCAGATTTTCATGTTGTTGTCAATGTTTTTGTAGGTTAGAAAGTTAAAAACATGGGAACACAGAACAATGTATATTAATTTATTTTATTAAATATTTAATATTCAATATAAAATAGAGTATTTTGCGTTCACATTAACTACTGAACTTTTGTATCTTAGGCTTGAAGATGGTCAAAAACATGACCGAAACGTCGCCAATAATAAAAAGTATATATCTTAATAACAATTGACTATGTTGATTGATAATTAACACACTCAACACCACGTCTGTAAATGGACAATATTAAATTTTGAAAATATTAATGATACATATATACAAACGACATTAAATTTTGATAAATGATTATAAAATATAAATGTACTAAATTTTATTACATTATAATATAGAAGAGAGATATTAATTTTTTGTTCAAAATTTTCTTTTAATGTAATTTGATTCAATAAATAAATATTATTAATGTATTTATTAAAATATTCTCTTGTTTCTATGAACATTAAAAAAAAGCGATATTCATTTATACAGCCCTGCATTGACATTACATGTCGATATTGCTATCCTTGTTGCCCGTCCACCATATTGAGTGGAGGGGGTATGTTTCATCATGAGAGTGTTATTTAACTTTTTAAAATTTTAGGAGGGAATTATAAGAAAAAAATTACCCCTTCACATTTACAGTCTGTTCCATAAGAGCGTGTTGTCTATTGCTCTAAAAAAACAAACGAAACAGTAAAAAATACATTTGCACCGTGTATTATACATATTAAACTGAAATGCATTTCACCTAATAAGTTGTCCAGTCCCCATTATTATCGATTATAGCTTGGCAGCGTCAAGGTATACTTTCGACAAGTTTTTCGGCTTATTTCAAAGGTAGAGACCTCCAAATTTCTCGAACTCGTTGACTTAGCTGCTTTAAATTGTAAACCCCTTTTCCCCTGAGCTTCATCTTTATGAGATACACACGTTTTCAATTGGATTGGCGTCAGGCGACTGAGAGGACCAATTTATTGTGGTGATGCCATTTTCACGTTTTTACTCCGTACACGCACGACTTCGATGTTTTAGGTCGTTATCTTCTTGAAGTACCCATGCACTTGTATCTGGGCCAAACCATCTTAAACGCACACAAAACACCAAAATATTTCAAACAGAAATATCCTCAGACCCAGGCCCAGAACGATGACTCATCTGTAAAGATCTGAAAAATCACGATCAATATTTTCTTTTGCCCAGTTCAGCCGGTTTTCCACGTGCTTTTCACTCAAAAAAGGTTTCAAGTTTGTAGACATATATTTGATTTCGAATTCCTGCAAACGTCGTCGGATCAGGTTCAGGCTTACGTTCATTCCTTTTTTCAATAATAATTCTTGTACTTGGCGCAGCGAATAGTCGGGATGCTTTTGAAAAATGGCACACAGTACTTTATCATTCGATTTTGACGTTGAGCGGCGTTTACCTCGTTCCGGTAGGTCGTCAACATTTTGTACGGCTTTATATCGTGCTACCCATTTCTTGACGAACGATTCCGACTTTCTCATGTACCGGGCTGCAGCTGCACAAGACATTTTTGGTCCTTTTGGATTAGTACACAGAAACACTGCTTCAAAACGGCTCGCATACGCAGCACTCATTTTGAAATAGTTGATTTAAACACAGCAAAACAAGTCGAATAAAGGATATAACCATAAAGCATTCTTCTCTAATGATTGAAGAACACGTGCAATTAAGCTGCAATTAAGTTATGAACGACACGCTCTTATGGAACAGACTGTATAATATTTATAAAAGAATACTCAACAATTATATACTTAATTTACCTTCAAAAAGTTAGTCGTCATTCCACGGTACAAGCCTCGAATGCCTTCTTTTCGCAGAATATCTTTAAAAGTACCGATCATCGTGTGTGGCGTATCAGAGTTTAGAGGTTGTGCTTGCATTCTCGTCCTGACTAGAGCTAACGGGTACGAACAAACTTGACCTGCCGTACTTGAAGTTGCACCACACAACATTAGCAACCAAAACGCTGGTTGTTCGTCCTTAGGATGTGTCTTGATATATCTATTCTTCAGAGACTGAAACATGGGCGAACATTAGTTTTTCAGCACATGTTCAATAAAATACTTGAAAATGTAATATTCTTTAATAATAAACAAAATACAAAAGCAATAGCTTGACTACCCAACAGTGAGACAACACAATCCAAACAATTACTGTTTCATATCTTCATAGACTTTTTCATAACATCATAGATTTGGTTCCGAATCGTTGACCAGTCGACAGCGACTTGCATATTTTTAACATGGAATCTTTTCACATAAATTTGTATAATTTTCTCAGCATATTTATTCTTTTTTTTCATCAAAAAGTTTATATTTTGAAGTGAAATGAATCTGATTGAATGATATATTATGACGGGATCATCTTTCACCCGGAATCATTAATATAACACCTTCTGGGGGGGAATCATATCGGGCTGGCCACAGAACGGATTAGAATAGCGCCCCGCGTAATTTTAAGAGTAACTGTGAATAAAATTTCACCAATTACCAGACAAAATATTGTAATTGTTATATATATTTAATACCACATATTTGTGGACAACAACGTTTCGATTTTCTTTAAATCTTCATCAGGTTGATCTACATAAAAGTTTTACACTCATTATTTATTTTTTGACGTGACAACGTATAATAATTCGATACTACGGGCTGCATGCACGAAAAAGATGACATCGTTGTCCCGTTCCACGAACGAGAGAGAGAGACATGCTTGACTCGGGCGATCGGCTGAGTTC
>JABFOV010005964.1:0-11311 GCA_022817685.1 Aradophagus sp. ZL-2020
GATCTACACTGAAAAATTGTAACACTCCAAAAAACGGGCATTACAAGTCGCACGAGCTTTGGAGTTCCTAGCGAACGATTTTAATGCTGAGAGTTGTTGACTAAACTGGTGAAGTTTTAAGTGTAAATTATTATCGTTGTGTCGTTAAATCGCACACATATGTTAAGTCGCGTACTAACGAATGGGAAATGCGCCTACTGTGATCGTGGATTAAATCGGCTCGGCGATCTGCTCTAAGTGCAATGAGCCAATCGAAAGGAATGTAACGTGGATTCGCGAGTCCGGTCTAATTTACATAGGATTTAATGCGATATTGTTAAATGTTCCTTTACGAATGCATGCGTCGAATATACGTTGATACTATGCAATTGAACTTCAATTCGAATGAAAGCCTGCGCTTAGCGGCTGCGTCACGTAAGTCAGGAGACGAAAGATGGCGGTCGTGTTAGCCAGAATCGTGCATGCTCGTTGATCCTTTCTTACGTGAAAAGTAAACGGAATGAAATCATAATATTGATGAACGAAAGGAGAAGTAATTAATAAGTGATTAACAAATTTAAGGAACGAAAAATTTAAGATAAAAATAAACGAATAAAGAAATCATGTGTTAGTGGATGATGTTGATGGTCCCGATTTCTTCGTACATTATCTTTTTTTTCTTCTTTTTTTACTGACATATTTTTGCAATAAGCATGTAACATGACATAGCTCAACTTTACGTTGTCGAACAGTTTTGATCGAAACGATTAATCGTTGCGCCGGCCCATGTTAGCTTGCTCATTCTCCGCTCACGCTTTTACTGTTTTATCATTATATTATACACACGTATGTAATACGAACTTATTTTAGATGCGAGTTGCCTTTTAAATCATCATGTCATAGATTTACCGATATATTTTAATAATAATTATGTAGTCTGCTATACAGTTTTTCAAATGTCACCATTAATATGTTTGATTAAATCAACCAAGCGACTATTGTTAATAATTGCAGATATGGAAACTGTGATATAGAACAACCCACACGTCAGACGAAAAAGTTTTTTCTTTTTACACTGTACAATCATTTGGAATTTGCTTAACGAATTATCGGACGAATTATAATTGAACTTGCGTCTCCTTCGACGCACCGCGATAAACGCCGTGCATTTAGCAAGCACATAGTTTTTACATCCTGGTACCATCCAATGATTACAACTCGCAGGTTTTCAGTGACAAATCGTGGCAGCATTTAACAAACAAGCGTGACGATTGACGGTTGGCTAACACGATTCAGAACGTTGTTTCGAATGCGCTTTGAAACTATCTTGACTCCCATCCTAGAATCACAAGATACCTGTGTGTACAATACGTTATCTTTTTAAGTTAGCTATTAAGATAAGACTCGGAGATCGATGACTGGTCTTCCAGCGGATTTGATTTTTTATGGATTTGTGCTCCATTCTGCTGTAAATCTGAGAAAATCGAACCGCGAAATCGAATCAAATCCGCTCGGACGTGACTGCATTTGTGTGACATCAATGCATCTCCGTAGGTTCGGTTGAATTCGACAATTCGTATTTAATAAGACATTCCATCGACGAATTAATGTTAACTTGAAAAATAATTCTGTACAAGTTCATGAGCAAAGCACAGTATGAATGACTTGTTATGTTTATGTACGAAATTAACATTAACGTGTGATGAATCGGGATTCGCGTTCATCCATCTAGCAAGCTGCAATAATTATGTATTGTACTTTATAAATTTTTTTCTACTTTACATTGTGCATATTTACATGTCTTACTATGATGTCGCTCGCAAGCGTTTTATATTTCAGCATGATATTTTCTTTGTGCGTAACTACATATTCAGCAAAGTATATATATATTGTATTAATTCTGCTGTCTTATTCTTTTTTTTTTTTTTTTCAAATGTATACTGATGTATGCGTTGAATGGTATTGTTATATTAATACACATAATTTTTTGCTACTTTTTAATTAAAAGTTATTATTATTATTATTATTATTATTATTAATATTATTACTTAAGAGTGTGCCCAGTATCCGAAAAATGGTAGATTGATTGAAACGTATTTCCAGATGTTTAATCATTGTTGAGATAGATTGTTAACTAATTTGAATTTAGAAAATATACACATTACAAAACTTGAATATCTATTAGTAATCATTTATCACTTTTCAGATACGGGGACATATCCTTGCATCTTCCTCTGTTAAAAAAATAAACAAAATCAATCGGGTATACAAAAGAAACAAATATGAGATCTCTTTAACAATAAATCTTTATTGTTTAAAGTATTTACAAAATTCGTATAAAGTTTAACAAAAAATAAAGGTAGTACCCAAATAGTTACCTAATAACACACCATTCCCAAAATTTGCATACAAGAAGTTTGCAATTTTTTATTATACTTAGTTGTTCTTTAGAAAACTAGATATAAATTTAGAATGTAATACTTTTTGCAGGTCATATTTACAAGAAATTTTCATTTTTTGTACAATAATCATTAGGGCATTTTCTAAAAAATTATTTTATCTTCTAATAATTAATATTTATGATCACCTTATGTTTTATCCAATATATTTCGAAAAAATGCAATAATCCAAAACTAATTTCTCTTTTCTTTGCATAGGAATGTAAATTCAAAATTGACTGAAATCTAAGTCCATTGCAAACCTCTTGAACATCAAAGTCTGAATTTCTATTTTTAAATAGAATCATGAAAAGATTCCAGAAATATTTTATTTTTCTACTGGATTACTATTATTTTCATGTTATCTTTGGTGTATAAGTTTGGATTTTACTGGCGTGCAAACTCACATTACAAATTGGGCATAAAAACACCTCGGTCGCAGTGAAATGACCTTTTATACAATAATAACAAAACAAGTGTTTGCAACCAGCATGCCTCGGTAAAATTGGCCGTTCGCCACAGTAAGCGCATGTTGTGTTCGCGTCCATTTGTGGATCGGAATTCTCCACACTGCTGTCTGGTTTCGATTGCCAGAAACGATTCCAACATTGTTTGAAGTAGTGAAAATTTATCATTGGCAGGCCGATTGACAAAAGCTCCAGCAGACCGTCCCATAATAGTTCTCTGGCCATGAAAGAGTATCCTATATACCTTGACTTTTTGTAATTTGCCATTTGACTGGAGATACCCAAAATTCTTTCTACAATCAAAGGCTGCCTTCCTTGCAGTAAAAAGACTAAGAGATTAACAAAGCACAACATTTGAATAAAATTGGATGTGTATTCTATACAAGTCTTTAGTTGAGAATTTTCTCGATGAGTAATGGAAAATTGACTGTCTGCGAGTCTAGCTTCCAGATATTTTGGCAGAACTGTCAGTATTAAGTACCAGATAGCCTTTCTCTGATTGAAGTTTGTATACTTGAGATTCAAAAAACGTTGGCCAAACGTCGAATTTCCTGTCCTCAAAGAGTAATACCAAATGAGAAATTGTATCACAAATTCTATCTCTGGTTGCCATTTATCGCCTGGTGGCAGCCTCTTTGTGATGCGTTTAGCTTGGTCGCGGAATATAATGTATATGTCCTTGTCGAGTTGTGCCGCGTCCAACTGGTTGATTCGAGATGCGTAAGGAATTTTTGACATTGTTATATATCAACTGCAAATTATATTTCTTTGTTAATTTTATTCTAGTTGTATAAATTACTGATAACATAATTGACTACATATTTAAAGACATTTTATTGACAATGATTTTAGCAATTATTTTCCAATGAAGTATTTAATTAAATAAAGAAACAAATAAATAAAATAATTTGAATAATTAAATATTTGTTAGCGATTTTCTTAACTCCAATATCATTTTGCGGATTGCAGCATCATCTTGGAAAGAATGAAAAATAAATCTTTCTTTTAACTTTAGAATGGACTAAAGTTGATCGTTTTAACCACGTAAAGGTAACTGAACTTTATTATTATTATTATTTATGTAAGTGAGGTAAACAAGAGACTTTTTAATAAAAAGTCAGTATTTAAACCCAAATTTTATTTAAAAAGCTTCAAGCTTAAGATGTTTTTTGTTTGTTTGTTGTGAACTTTAACACAAGAGTATAAATAATTAATATTATTATGTTGCATAAACAACGTAAAAGCAGCATTTTCTAAAATTAAAATAAAAGACCAAATGTTTCTTGAAATATATATATTTTTTTAAGTTTCTTGCTAAAAAATAAAATATTAGTTTTGTAACAATATATACATACAGAGGTTATGTTTACTCCAAAACAATCCTCTTTTTCACAAGGTACATCAACAGTTTTTTTTCATTTTACTCTACAATATTTTTATAACTTTAATTGATCCTTCATATCAGTGCCACTGTTTTGCATTAATCAAATCAACAATAATTAATTTAACTTTCTCGTCATTTTTCCACATTATACCGACATGTAAATTGCATCCGTGCACTTTAGCTTGTACATTATTCATAACACAGTACTGTTATCTTATCGAAATTATTTTATCTTTACAATCAAAAACAAACAGCATAAAACACATATAAGCGACACACATATGTAATTTTAAATTGACTGGTAAAAAAAAAAAAAAAAAAGAAAGCAAAAGTGATGAAATTGTAAACAAATATGTGACAGTTGCATTTGCTTTGGTTCATTGTTAAAGTAATATAAAAAAAAAAGTTTGACATCGAAATAATTAATTAAAATTAATATGAGTTTTAAATATTTACATAATATTATTTACACTAAATAAATCATATTTCTAAAAGTTGCTGCAAAATACATACTTGTATTTATATTTACACATCTTTGTCTCTTGATAAACACATTCATAAGTCTGTTTTTGTTACGTGTCCAATGGCGTTTCGGAGCTAAGTGTGTTCCTCGATTTTCGTCTTCGTCTTACTCTACATTAAAGTGATAACATGAAAAGAGATGAAATCATCTCTGACCGCTAGAGGGAATCATTTCCGAAAACGCCATTATTATTGGTGTCTTCAATTAGCAATAATATTTTGTTTTGAAAAACGTCCTTTTATGAAATAAATGTATACATAACATAGAAATCAAAATATTTTGAAGAAAAATAAATAAATAGACGAAGTTGCAGTAAGAACGTCATTGATGCTATCAGTTTAAAGATGGCTGTTATTGGTGCAAGTTTTGTTAACAATATGAGCAACTTGGAATCAGTTTATTCGATGTTATTGAATCATATTATTCTTTTTCGTCAGTATAAATACTGGCCTTTAAATATTTTTTCTGCAAATTGAAAATTCAATACGTATGACTGCTCGGTTTTTGATGTAAGTATTTAAGTAGATTTTAACCTCATTGTTTTAACATTTTTTTAATTTAACTTCAATCTTTACATTGAAGTATAGGTACTGAATATATTTGTTATTTGTATAATTTAGAATTATAACTTTATAATTTCAGTACTTTTATATTTATTTAATAAATAATTTATAATTTATTTAATGTTATTTAATTCTACAATTATGAATGTTTTTTATTTTATTATTTTTAATATCTATTGAATGCATTTAAAATAATTTTACAACATGTATTAGTTGTACAGATTGTGTTGAATATAAATAATTACGCCAATACTTTTTTTTTTGATTAAGAAAATTCATTTATTTAATATTTATCGAATTGCAGTGCTAACTTCAGGTAAAGATCATTAAATCAAATCAAGCTTTTTACTTTCATTTTAACAAAATGTAAATATAATTACAATGACATTCTATTTTCAGGGCTCCATTTACTAACAATCCAAGGTCAAGATTTCATGTATCATTGCCACCAGCAAAAAATGAAGGATTTTACATGCTGTATTTTGGGTACAAAAAATCTCATAAATTATTTTATAAGAAGAAAAGAAAAAATACATTTGATTATGTTCTGATATATTTTAAGAATGAAAAAAACTCCATAGTTTAAATCATCATTCCTTTTAATCTTTTAAAAATTAATTTTCAAAGATAATTAGATTATTCTTTTAATTTAGTAAATTATTCTTAACATATGAAATTATTTTAGGGTATCAAAATATAACAAATTTCGTGTAGTAATTACAAATCTTTTATTTTTTGTTTTTGTTTAATATTTTATTATTATATGTATCATTTTGTAGAGAACATTATCATTGCAACCATTAAAAACATATAAAATCATCGAAAAATACTCCAAGCCAAATTATGACTCCAAAAAGAGTTGGATCACTGTGCTGCGTCATTTGTCGAAGGTCAAAGAAATCGCAAAAGGATGAAACAGGTATTGATTATTAAAGTTAACTCGAGAATATGTACAGAAATGATCACAAGTCAAACATAACGTTTGATTTTTTTTCTTTTACAGAACGGACCACGAGTTTTCAATGTACAACACTTTACGAAAGACATACGTGAAGGACAAGTATTTTAAGCTAACGTTTTATAAAATTAATCAATAACTCATAAACAAATATTATGTCGTTGATATCTTCAAATTTTCAATGGTTTGTATATGAATACTATTTAATACATATTATTTGATAATTTTGAAAATATGAATTAGCATGTAATTTGATTAAGAATTATTACATAGTAATTATTACATACATGTGTGAAAACGGAAAAAACTTTTTTAGGAAAGTGTAGAATAAAATTTTGCAATTTCTACAAAATTATATCTTCCTATTTTTAAATTCTACACAATTAAAACTGTCCAATTGTCGACTCATGATGTATAGGTGTTTAAAACGTTAAACATTAAAAATATATATGTCTGATTGGACTTTCGTTTTAATAGAATTAATTGACTGTCAAAATTTGACTTTTTATAAAACGTTATTGGAAGTTATTGGAAGTTGTTGGTGAAATTGGAATTCGATGATGTAATTTTAACTCAAATAATGGATCTAGTTAGGTATTATGAATTCATATTTGCATAACATTATCGTAATTGATAAAATATGATTGTCATACTAACAAGTACGTATTTACATGCTGCTATTATTGAGCTAGAACTTATTATAATTACTATATTTAATTTTATAATCTTGCAAATTATGAATATTAAAAAAAAAAATAATAAATCGTACATTTTTTTTCAACAGCATTATAATTTTTTAACACAGTACAAAGAATTTAATAAGTATATTAAAGCATTCAAGGATCATTATAATGAAAATTCGAAATCAGTTATTTATTTTCTGATCATATTTCATATAGTTTGGAAAGATCAATTTCGTTGCTCAAAACAAAAAAATAATAAGTTGTTTGCCTCAGTTAAACGTTGCACATCACGTATCAAGATAAAATTTCAACAGTCAGTTAAATTCAAACACAATCCATGGATATTTTTAAATATTGAATTTTTTATTTCAAATTTGTTTGATAATTTCAATTATGTCACCATCTCTAACAAAAATGCAAAATATTTTTAGAATATTCTTGAACACTTTCATTACATAAAATATTCTACAAATATTTCAAAATTTACTACGAGTATTACATAATATATTAGAAGCTGCGAGTATATTAGAAATCTTTTGTTTATTTTACAGAATTTTGTTTTCAAGTACCTACGTTAAGAAAATGTAATTAAGTATTCACCTTGAAATACAACAGTAATTCGTAGCAGAAAATTAGATTATATGAAAATGAGTACAGGTTTGCGTTTATATTTATTCTATATATGATTTCTCCTAGTAGTGTATTAGATATTATTCAACATTATGTTGAAAATCAAAATATTTACAATCGTTTTTGTCATTTTATTGTAAGATGTCTTTTTTTCAAAAAAAAGAAACGATACTTACAGAAATATTTTCAACGTGTTTTTTGCACTAGGGAAACAAATCGCATCATTGTCGAGGAGAGGATCGACCCATTTGTTTTAGCGTGCAAGCTGCAAGATTTCACCAGCGCTAGTAGAAACGATCGTGAAATCTTATTAGCCCATAATAAATCGCGAGTCGGAGAGTTTCGGGTCATTCAACTTATTGCTGGGACAAAGTAGCTGACCCTGATGTTTTCTTGGCGTGTAGTCATGTAAAACTGCGCATACGTTAACATCTTACGCATACTCATTTACTAATATACATTTCCAGTGCAACAAAAAATCACTTTTCATTGTTGCAACCCACCTTAACTTGTATCTCGACGCTCTTTATCGGTGATTTTTTTTCACATTACGAAAATTGACAAGGTATTTCGATAAATATAGAATCTTATATGTAGATTACTATGTATAATTTCTTATATTTTGTTTTCCAAAACTAGTTTCTTATATCTAAAATTCTATATCCAGCTTTTTATACATGACTTTACAGTTATCTTCCCATATCTGATTTTATATTTACAGACAGCTTTCTATCTAGGAACTTTCTTGGCTTTTCAGGAAATAACAGAAAATTCAAACTAAAGAATCATGAGATCATGTAGGAATACGTGGAAGTTTCCATAAGATTGATCTTTCCAATAAATAAGAATCACATGGAAACCTATCAAGGTTTCCAGATGGTCTTCTGTCTCTGAATTTTTATCTAGGTCCCCATGAATTTTTACACAAGATTCTAAATGCGTTTTTTGTTTGTAAATAGCTTTTTCATTGAGAAAAAAAGGTACATTCGAACGAGTGTCATTAATTGCATGTCAGCCGGTTTCCTTCTTTCGTGCGGTTAGTGGGTCAGTTGATCGTTAGAATTAACCGGGAATGCAACTATCGCGCTCGTGTGATTTTGTCTATGAACGCGCTAAATGAATGGAGCGGCATACATTTTCTAGCACGCAAAAATTTTTTTTTCGTCCAACGTTTTCTGCTCCTAACGGTTCTTAATGATATGAAGCTTTTTGCATGACGCAGTTGTCTACATTGTTTTAAAAAACAATGACTTTGTGCCACTTTTTTCAAATTCAACTTGCATCACCTGCTCTTGATTAATTAAAAATTAATTAATTAAAATAAATTTTGAATTTCTACTCGAAAACAATCTTAAGGTTCTTTGCACAATTCTGTTGCAATTTATTTCATTTAAGACATTATGTATTACTCAATTTTATTTGCAATATTAATAACGATGGTAATAAATTTTAATAGTGGAACATTTATAGATATAAGAAAAACGAGATTTAAAAATTAATTGAGAAAAATGAAAATTAGTTCTGAAATAGTTGATAGATAAAATGTTTTGTTGCTTGAGATATTAATAAAACGAAATGTTTTGCCCATCAATTGCCACGCCCATCAATTGTCCAGTTTATTGCATTCATCTGTTTAATTATTGCAAAAAGTATGTATTTTACAGTTTCACTTGTGAAAAAAAAAAAATCTGTCCATAAGGTACAAAGTACATTGTCAATTGCACAACACGGGAAGAAAGAAATGACAAGACCATGACCCCGAATTTCATACAGCATTACGTATAATATTTAAAATGTATTGGCCGCTTGTTACACTGGCGAGTGTTTTGGACCATCTGGGATCTCGTCGCGACAATCAACATTAGTGAAAAATGAACTCTGCATGGTGGTGTTGCTAAAAAATGAAAAACTTACTAAAAATAAAAAACTGTAACACGAAAACGAGTGTCTTTTTCTAAGGCATTTTATTTTACAAGTAACAACAATTTTGTTGAATCAACAAAACTATTGTTATTTCAAAAATAAAAAAATAATAAAGAGCAACATTTTATGTAAATTTCAGCAATCAGAACGTTTTTATTATTAGCTTTTTTAATACTGAAATTGTTGAATGCCCTTTTTTTAGAGTTATCGCAATGAAAGAAATGGAACCAAACTAGATACATTCAAATGCGGCCAGGTCGTGAACGTGTGGATCTAAAGGTACCTGAAGTTTAATTCCTTGGAACTGAAGAAAAACTTTGAACGTAGATTTTCACCAAAGTAAGAAAACAAAATTTTCCTTTTTTTTTTTCATTTCCTACAATGAGTTAAAGTTACTATTAAGTCGTAAAAGTGTTACATTTAGATTGTATGGTAAGTATTACCATTATTTTTATCGAATGAAAAATATTATAACCGATTTCGACCGAATTCAGTTTCATCTTCACAATATTCATTTTTTTCATTTATGATTTTATTATTATTATTATAATTTTTTTTTATACCTCAAACTTGACAATACCGAAAGTGTCAATTTAATCATCGAAAATCAAGCCCAATACCTCCGACACGTTCAATAATTCATGAACGTCGAATTCGGGGTCATTAAGTTCAATTTATTAGCATTCGCGCAAATAAAAATATGCACGCGCGTTTCATTGCCGTAAAAGCCATGAATACATTCATCGCTTACGCAATTGATTAAATGAATAATCGACACTTGCCCTGTCTTTATTTTCGTTCGAAACGTGGATTCATCGTCGGGCCGAAATTCATCAACTTTTTGCCCCTCCCCCCTCCCGTAATTTGTATATCAATTTTTTTCTTCCACTTTTTCCTTTCAAACGAAACAAAATTTACAGGCAAAATAAAGTTATGACAAAAATGACCATAACTTGTCAGAACCTTACGTGAAGTATAAATATTATTGCAATACCATTGCAATAAATTTTCATGTATGATACAATACATTTTTGTACAGTAGAAAGTTTTTGTTTTTATTTCAACACCATTATATTTTTTGAGTCTAAATTCGACAATCCTGATTCAAGATTTATGTTAAAATAAATGTCAATCTTGAGTTTAATTCTCAACCTGAGCGAATTCGTTCAAGAATGTTGTTCTAGTTGATTTTTGTTATAACTTTAAACTGCTCGCACGCCGGCCTTGAATAACGAAAATTCAAACCGAACGATCGAAGTTGGCGTATCACGTTTGACCAGCCGCAACGGGACAAGTATCGCAACGTTAGATCTTGCAAAATTGCGACTTTCTCTTCTGATGTGCAAAGGGAAGTGTGCATCGGCCGCTGCGCGCGAACCTTACGAAAGTCGAGGAAACAATGAATATGTAGCCTTTACTTCTGGTTGGAAAATGACCGACGGTTCGTGGAAGCACGCTCACGTGCGTGAAATCCCGTAATCGCTGGAAGTTTTACGTTTCAGTTAATTTAATTTTTTTTTTTTTTTTTTTTTTTTTATAATCCGTTGATAACGTATTAGCATAAGTTACAGGGCGTTTCTTTATACCAATCTCCGAGCCCCCGAGACCCCCCTACACCCCTTATGCGGTCTTCTGCTTAAAAAAAAAAAAAAGGTGACACGAATATATAGGCATGTTGTCAATCTGTCAACCTAACACAAAAAGTGTAGAAGTGGATATGTATTAAGACCTACTCGAATATACGGATATCGAACATACGAATT
>JABFOV010005965.1:0-11305 GCA_022817685.1 Aradophagus sp. ZL-2020
AAAAAAAAAAAAAAAAACATGCTTACCTATCTGATCAAAAAATATAGTTATTAGATCTGCTGAGGTGTCACTCGATCGATCAAATTTCAATCTATTTACTTTGATCAATTTTTGATCGGAAATTGATTAATTTTTTTTTACTCGGGGTGTCCGTCATATAAAATTCGTCGTTGTGACTTTAAAAATCAACAGCAGCGTCACAAAGGGGCGATAAATTAAATTAAAAGGGACGATGGGCGGGTAAAAAAATTGCAAAATTCAATTAAAGTGAGCCGTTACGGTGAACTTGCCGTTGCGAGAAATAAAATCCGAAGTTAATTCTGTCTTGTTTATTGCGCGTCGCGTAATGACCGCGATAAAGTTCCGAATGGCACGGACAAAAAGATTTGTAAGGCGGAAGGATGTGTGAGCATAAAAGCGACGTAAAAATGGGATACGGGGCAACGTGTGTCGCTGACAAAACTTCAACGAAACCATTTAACTTCCTTAACTGCGGCCGAGTCGAAATTATGTCAAACGGCGGAAAGCGCCTAAGAAAGAATTGTCAAAAGGACCTTTCGAACGTGAGAATTTAATAATGACCAGGAAACGGGCCGCCCGGGGAGGGGCAAAAAGTTGTGTCGGGGAAATCAAAAGCAGATGTAACTTGCGCGATGCAATTTGCGACGAACATTTGCGGCGGATTAAGAAGTTAAACGTGCGCCGCGCGTTTGATTTCCCGCGAACTGAAAATCAAACTTGAATATTAGTTTCAAAATGTACTTTGTTTCGTTGTAAATTACGTTACCTTATCTCGACAATAAGGTTTCGCGGCGTCGGAAAGAGCGGTCGAGAGGAAAATTCGAAAAGTATGAAGAAGCGAGAAAATGAAAAAATTGTATGCCGATCATTCTTTTTCAAAGAAATACATTATGAATACTTGTAAGTCAAAAAGTAAAAGAATAATACAAAAATACTACACATACGTGAAAAACGGTTTATAATGAATGGATTATTTTTATAATAAATAAAATATATTTACTGTAAGAATAATTCGTTTGTTATAAACTGCATTTTTGTCAGTATAGTATATTTTTCAACGATAGCGATACGTTAGTGATTACAGTGATTTATGAATAATATTTTGTATACGTACACACAAATGTAGAGAATAACTTCAAATTATTTTATTATGTGTAATATAACCAGTAGGTAAAAATCTGGAAAAAGTATCAATATTTAAAAAAGTTTTAAAATGATTTTTTAAAACAAAGACCTGATTCGAAATTGATTCAACTGCATATTAATATAGAATCGTCGTTGATTAGACGTAAAAATAAAAGATTTGAAATAAAAAAAGACACAGGTCTTCAAAACGTCACCCAACATTTCAAAATTCCTATGAAATTGATTTTAAATTAAAGTAATGACTTCATCAGTTTTTGACTTTGTATTACAAATTCGCTGGCCTCTTTTTTGTAAAATATTCTTTTCAACAATCGTTACTTAATACACATATTCGATGCAAATCAAGAAAGTGTGTTATTCCGACTCGGAAGTGTGTTTTGCATAAGTCCTATTTCACATTCGCATGACATTTATTTATTTGATGTTTTCGAAAGGAGGGCATGTATAAAATATCACTAGATGCTATATTTAATAATGCCTTCGTTTTAGTAAAATAAACTACCGACGGCGTGACAACTTCAACTTGCAAATAAATTTTACTTTTACAGTAACGTATCGCGAACGATGACAAAAATGCGAGGAGGAAAAATGCTCGTTCGGCAAACAAACGTTGACGGATCACGGGGAAATAACTTTGAACAATCGCGGTTTAATTAATGCCACACTTTTTTCCATTTATTTTGTTCCGAAATACTTTTTCCACCAAAAATGATTAATGCGATTTTGTTAACTAAATGCATTAATACATATTTACTCGTTATATGAAAAAATATGTTGGAAATCAAGTTAAAATTACATTAGTTGTAGAGTAAAAATAAACAAATTGAAAAAAAGAAAACATGAAAAATTTTTTATAAAAAAAAGGTAAAGGAACACGAGAGTTGTACGAAATAATAAATCATCCTAAGGGAAGCCTGACAGGATGTAATTAAATAAGGACTATTGACGGCCAAAATATGACCAGGGGAGAATTTCGGAAATAAATCAATAAATGCGTAGACATGCTTCCACTTTTATCGAAACAAAATTCAATTTATATTATGTTGTCGTGCATTTTTTCATCGCTTTTTGAATTTTTTTTCTCTTTTTTTTTTTGTTTCATGTGGTACCGCGATTGTTATACCAATAATTATTCGATAACCGCGGCCAGTGAACATTGATAATCATGAATCACCGAGTATTATCATTACGCTGGTTAACTACGGTAAAATGATCAACGATCCCACTAGCTGATAATGGTTAGTCATCATCGCTTAGGATTATGCCCGCAGCGCAAACTACATTCGTTATCGTTATTCATAATCATTATCAATTAATGCAACTGCTTTATTGACGATTCAATTTTTCCTACGAAATTTGATTAAACAGGCAATCGGCAATATGGTTGCAACATTGTGACATTTTTCATGCTTAATAGTTCTCACAATGTTTCTGCAAATTTACTGAAATTCCCTCGTTTGTACTCACAAAATAACGTATCCTTTATCAAAAAATCACGAAGTTTGGCTATCATTTGTTATTATGTTATATTAAATTATTTTATTCAGAACGTAACCTTTTCGTGTTAAACAGAATTTTTCTTTGGTAAATTTGTCTAGTCTTTTTAGTGAAAACAAATTACTTTCAAGATATTTTTATTTGTTTAATTTTTGTTTTATAAACAATATGAAAAAAGAGTTCCTCAATTCAAGGAATGTTCTTCTTTTTTCTCTTTTTAACAGAACATTTTTCATCCATCCAAAACAACCATTTTGTAAATGCATCCAAAAAGAAGCTTCTCAGCTCAAATAATGTTATTACGAATCATACGATAAAATACTAAAAAAAAATATATAAAATCAAGAAAAATTGAGTGACGCAAAAAAAAAAAAAAAAGAAAATGGAAAAATGGAAAAAAGGGGAAAAACATGTCAAAAAGCCAGAGACCATTGCCGCAATTTTCGTCCCTTTCTGTCAGAAATATTTTCTATTTTCGTCTGTTTCTCGCAGGGACTCTAATGGCTCACGCGCGCGTCCATTATCCGATTATCTAATAATCAAGGGACCGGCGGCGATATAAGCCCGGTGACTCGTCTGAGCAGCGACACTGTCAAGATACATTTTCCTGTCAGACGTCTGCCGGCTCGGGAAGAAATCACGCGTGACTTCTCTTGGCGTAAATAAAAAATGCGCCGCCTCGCTTGGCAAAAGCGAAAGTGCCCCTCCCCCATCCCTATCCTCGTCCCGCCTTTTTCCCTGCTTCCTTTGGTACTTTCGTTTTCCTGCCTCTAATTTGACGACTGACAAGGCATAACTTCACCGAGAGAAATGGATTGCTCGTGAAACACGCTTAGATTGTAAACTTAACTATTTACAGCAACGATAAAAAGGGACGAATTATAGCGGGCTAGTGCGGAAAAAGCGTTGGTTGAATAAACAAGAATCTTTTGATAATTTTATTAAAAATAACTTCAGAATATTTTCTAACGTGTCTAGGGATATTTTGAACAAAAAAAAAAAAATTATTTTCTGCATTATTCCTGAATGTTTAGAAGAAAAGAAAGAAAAAAAAATGTTTACAAAAAAGAAATTGATAAAATGATTGTTTGAAAAATGATTCTTTCAAATTTCAACAAGAATACTATTGTAGATGTTACAAATATGCTGTCAAAAATTGAAGATTCGTACTCGTTTTCGAGTAGAAAAGTTGCGCTGAAATTAACGCGATTCCGTCGAATCGAAGCAACAGTCGAAACTACCCGGCGATGACGGAATTCAATTTTTCGACTCACAAGTTGGGGGAATCTTTTAAAAGTAACTATTTGATCCTTTCCAGCCATTTGTCGGACGTTTTTCAGTCTGTGTTTTTGCCGCCTTTCTCCAACTTTTATCCGACTTTTCCCCGAGAAAATAGTTCGCCGAGGAATCTGATAAAGATTGCCTTGGACGAGCGGCGTCGGGAAATAAAACTGACCGGATGAAAAATGGGGATAATTAGAAGAAGACAAGGAAAGGAGCGGGCCGATCGGGGACGATTGAATGGCGAAATGAATACGATCGAAAAATAAAAAAAGATTTCTTCGGAAACTGCGGTACAAACAAAAAAAAACTAAGTTAAAAGATATAAATCTGACAAAAAGTGTTTTACGAATTTCGAGTCAGTAATTTTTTATCAAAAGAACAAATTTTGAAAAATCAAACTGAAATTCGTCGTATTTTCATTGCAATCAGAAGAAATACAATTTATCATTTTAAATCAACACGTAATCAGCGTATTGATCACACTACGTCAAATGCTGCGCTCAAAATCATGTACCACTATTAACACCAGTGCTGAGTTTACACATTTAAAGCAGCATTTGCACTGATGTTGGTCTTATGACATTGAACCAACATCGACGAATGTATTTTTCACTGGATGTTTTCTACATAACATTCACTTTAAAACTTGTTTGAATTGAACATATTTTTCTGCGTAAAGAACTTCGGTTACAGAATTTTCGAAACATAAAATCATGCTGACAAATTATTCAAACAAAAAATTATTATAATTATGAATTTATATGATAATCATTAACGGTGACGCCACGTTTCAGAAGTTATTTATATCGTTTGTAATAGTTCGTCTGGTGACAAACAGTTTAGAAATTTGTGATATGCTTTTCTGAAATGATCACACAAAGTTTTTTCTCCATCTATGGCAAATCGATTTCAAATGTCTGACTCTTTGTAAAAGTTTTCCTGTAATCGAATAAAATTTTAAGTTTCGTATGTAAAATTTCGTTACATACAACAGCAACTGACATTCTTTGCGCGGAAAAATATGGTCAATTTAAACAAGTATTGAAGTGAATTACATGTAGACAACATCAATCTAATGAAAAATATATTCGTCGATGTTGGTTCAACGTCATAAGACCAGCACCAATGCAAATGCTGCTTTAAATATGTAAACTCAGGACTAATGTTCATGGTAGGGCATGATTTTAAGCGCAGCATTTGACGTAGTGTTATCAACACGTTTTTCAGCGCTATGAGTATGTTTCCCATGTCTTTTTAATCATAAAAATGAGATCAAAATGGTCCCCCTTAGTACCCTCACTTTCTCTAAATTTAGATCTAAAAGTCTTAAAATTACGAGTTAATGAAAGACTAATTATGGACCAAGTTTATACTAGACTATAAGTAGAATTTTTGTATATAAATACAATACATATACAAGTAATTGACGTTTTTTTTTAATTTTGACTGTGCGTGTTTTTGTGCAATTACCGTAAGTTCGTTAATTTTTTAAATAACAAATTTACATTACAGGCATTCGAGAGTCTTTAAAGAGCTCGTAATTTTGTGGGCTTAAAATCATTATACAGTATATACAATTGCTGTGGGTGTGTTAATTAAACCTTTATCCGGCACCCTTATTGAAAAATTTGTTTCCTACGTAATCTATCGCGGTCCTAAAATTTTAAACTTGGTCTAAAATTAGTCATTAATTAGCTTGTATTTTTGGGACCTTTGAATCTAAATTTGGAGAAAGTGTGGGTACTAAGTATGTGGGCATCATGTGTTCAATTGCTCAAGTTAATGCAGTATTTACATAAATTAAGATAACTTTGACACGAGTTATGTTAACGTTATGCATAAAAGAACATTAATTTATGGATTTAATGGTAATTATTCAAACAATCTTTTTTTTAATACTTGCCATACCATTCTATAAAAATGATTGATTAATAAATTAAACTTTTCAAAGCACTTTCATAGCATACAATTTAAACATTGATCGAGCTTCAATGAATTTCATTCCTAAACCAATCAGTAATAAAAATTGCAGCCGCTATTATTTTGATTCCTCAAAGCCGGAGAAATGGAAACCTTCGACCAAACGTCGTCAAGACGAACGAAGACTCCGCGAAGACGGACGTCGCAATAATTACGAATTGAAATCTGTCAAATCGTAATATTTCAATCGGGACAATCGCGGGCAAGTCGCGCGGGCACACTCGGGATAAAGTCGACTCAATGAAACGTCTCCGGCGAAATTTGTCTCCGTTAACAAGTTGGCTCGGAGGTGGCTGCTCCGAGCGAAGGATTTGTCAATCTGTCATTTTTCGTTCGCGCGGCATTCCGCAGGCGGCCGCATTTGTAATTGACTCCGATAATTTTGCCAAGTCGTTCTCGGATTCAGTCACGTATCTTCGGCGAATCGATCGCACTTTGCCGCCATTTTTCAACCGAAATCCACCGGAGGCCGCGAAAATCCGTCGATATTGCACGCTGACGAATCTGCCGAGAATTTTGCGACAAAAATTGCAAAATGATAGATAAGAGCTCAGCTAAGGATCAGTGCGAAACTTTTCGCGGGGAAATGAAATTTTCATTTATGTCGCATATTTAAGAAATGTTTAAAAAGAGGTCATTGACATTTTAGATTTATGTACGAGAGTAACGATGATGAATGCAAAATAAAAAAAGATATAAAATCTTTTTTTTTTGACATTTCATTTAAGCAATTTTATGTTTTTGTTTAAACGTTCATTTTTACTAGTTTATGTTAAAAATGATTGTGTAAATAAAAATGTGATGATATTGACTTTTGTGGAGAGTCCAATTTACTCAATTATCAAAATTGAAATAACGTACATTCAAGTGCTATTATTTCGGGAATTCTGCGAAACTCTTCATAATTTCACGAAAAAGTTGGCAATACGCGTTGGTGCTATCAGGTTTGCGAAAACTTTGATTTCACAAAAAGAAAAAACTCGTGAAAAAAGTGGAAAAAAGAAGGAGGAAGCGGTAAGTTCGCGCGAACGGTTTACCAGTTTTTCAAAGGCGAAAAAATGTGTATTGTACTCGGTCGCGGGTGTAGCGTCAAAAAGAGTTCGACGCAGATAGAGCGCTTAACCCTTCGCGCCGACGAGGGATTCCATCAACTAAAACGCGGTGCGCAATTTTTTCGACACTAAAAGAACATCAAAGTGTGCGCTAACGAAGAGTTAATTACCTTTATACACGCGGTCGGAGGTGTGTCGCGACAAATTTTTCTTTCTCTGTATCCTTTTATTGACCTTTTCTACTGATGAAGCAATAATTTTTTTTTAATGTAATAAAACCTTTTCATTAATTTATTAAAATAACTGAAATCTGTAAAGATAAAATTGAAATTCACTTTTTTATAATACTATCATTTTTGCATTTAGCATTATTAAAAATATCACGGGGTGATTATTTTTCTTCCAATTTATGGGCCGTTCGATCTTTTGTTATTCAAAAGGCTATAATAGTAAAAATTTTTACTTCAGTAAAAAAAATTGCTTTGCAATTTAAAAAAATTCACGAGTCTCTGTGTAAACAAATAAGTAAAAAAAAAAGGTTTATTTTTTATTAAAAAAGTTTTTGTAATTGTTATAGTTTTAATAAATTAAACTGTTCGCTAATAGGGGTTTACATAATAATTTCTAAACAATTTTAGCAACATAAAACCGTGTTTGACGATTGCTCATAAAAAAATCACTACAATTTTTACACGAACAATAACTTTCCATCAACATTAATTAAAAGGGGTTCTATTTTTTACTAATTGTCTACTTTTTTTTGTTCACCTCTTGATGAATAGTTAATTAATTGTTCACTTGAGAAAATACATTAATACGAGATATGCATGCGAGATAATGCATTTCAACAATAGAAAATTATACAATGAAACAATTTTATTCTTAATGAATCATTTTCGCAGTCTCATTTTCAAACAAATCGCTCTCACATTTCTTTCCAATGATTGTTATGAAAAACTGCCAATTCGAGGCACTTTAGTCGTCCGCGCCACTGAAATTAACGTCGGCACAATAACCCGGCACTCTCGTTCGCGCAGCAAATCGCGCAATTTCGCGCCCGGCGCTTCAAACGAACGCCTCGTTTCGCGAAATAATGTCGCGAAATCTTCGGATCGACCGAGCTTCTAAGCTACGAGGCGATATTTTCGTCTGAAATATCATAAAATGCTTATCGCGTAAAAAACGGAAGAACGCGAGCGAAAGGAAAAAGAACGATTCACGAGCGAGTGGGAATGAGGATGGTGGTGGCGGAGGGGGGACGGGGGAGTATCACACAGCACAAATGCAATTCGTAGAATGTATTTTGTTCGACGCCAGTTACGAGAAGGAGAAATAACTCAAGTTTTTCCGGCACGTATCTTTTTCATTAAAATAAGTCGAAAAGTATAAATTCCGAACGAGGAAACGAACTTGCTTACGTGTCGTTAGATGCGCGCGCGAGATTGAGCGGCAAAGGTTCGTTTATTTACATGCGCATCGATTGGCCGGCCGCGGCTTCCGTGCAGACGCCGTCGTTTTCGCATCGCGTGCCGGAAAAAAAAGTTTTCTCATTGTGTTCGCACTTTGCCCCCCCCCCCCCGGGTCACCCCTCGGGCTCGGCTTTATCGCCAAGAAATCGGCCGTTCCTTCCGCTAAACGGCCTGCCGCGTCCAATTATAATCGTTCCAGTTGCCGGCCGGACGGTTGCATCGCAGGAATTCGCCCTCGGTTTTATTGCGGACGTAGGACGGATCGTTTCGACTGTGTACCAAAGGTTTTTTTTCCCTCCCGAGATTTCAAACGTTCGTCGAATCGCGCGATGGCGTTTTTATCCGTGGAATATGTTTCGGTGGATAAAATTGGTCAACTTTAATACTGAAATTGTCCAACGAAAAAGTCCGATGTTTGGTTTTGTCACGAGGAAGAAATTCGACGATTTTTGGCAACGAATCCGAATCCCAATTTGTTTTCAACGATCAAAGTCTGTGAAAAGGAAGGAAAAAAATTTTTTGACGTCAAGGCACGTTAGGGAAAATCGAGTTTTTTCTGATTTATTAAATTTGTTTCAGGAAAGAAAACGTTGCAATTTATTTTTGCGCCGTGTGCACAATCAGCATACAGTTGGCTCAGCATTCATAGTTGAATACAGGGAACTACACTCACAAAAAGGATGCATAGAATGAAGAAAAATTGTCTTGGTTCAAGACAAAATGTATCTTGATATTTTGCGAAGAATAAGTGTTCTTGAACAAAGATAACTTTCTTGATCCAAGATATTAAATGGTTAAGCCAAGTAAAAATATCCTAACAGGCTAAAGTTAGGTTTTAATCGAAGAAAATAATCGCAAAACTAAGTGACTCTTAAACGAAGTTAAAATTTTTGTGAGTGTATTATACCGGTTATTTAATCGTTATTCAAACGTCGTTCGAACAACAACGTCTACTGAATATTACATTATTTCTACGTTATGCAACTTGCAACTTTACATCTAAGCTGAAACGTTCGTGCAGACGGTTCAGAAAACATTGAATTCGCGCGAAACGAAGAAATGACGTTTGTCAAATCAACGGCCGTGCAATCGCGAAGCACCGCAATTACGATTGTTGTCGTTAGCGAAACGGGGAAAGGGGAAATTCGCGCGCGTCGATTTACTTCGTCTGAGCAATAACTGCGAATGCTGAGTCGCATCGGAAACGTAACCGTGGCGAGGCGCATCGCGGCGAAATTGTTTCGCCATCTCGGAGGTTGGAAGTCGTGCGTGCCTAACGGCGTTATCATTTGCTCGCGGCATGTGTGTAACGTATACGTTAACAATACTGCACTTTGATAGGACCACCGAAGTAAACACTTGACGTTGTTTCGCCTCGTCGAAAGCGCTTCGCCGGACTGGTAATTTATAACTTGTTATTAATAGTTTGGGGAAACGTATTTTAACTTGATTAAGGATTGTTCCGTTAATTTGCTTTAAGTTTTCGCCGATAGGAAAGCCCGTCGCCGTATAATCAGCTCCCAGTCGAGTAAACGCATTAATGAAAATCAAATACGGCGCAAAGACGGCTCGGGCTCCGGCGGAACATAACACGAAACACGTTTCGGTGAATCAAAAAAGGAAACAAACGATGGAAGGAAGCTCTGTTCTGTTGTGATGTTTGCGATGTTCGAATTTGAATATAGTAATCCAACTTATTCGGAAACTTGCGGCTTATACATTCTGTTTTGAATTATTCTAAAAGAGCTCGCTAGTTTAATGAACGTTGATTGAAAGTTGAATTGAAGTTTAAGTCAAGTTGAATCGAATCAATAGCAGAAATTCAGCTTCGACTCAGTTCAGTTGAGTCAAAGCTCTATCAATCAACTTTAAAGCTTTACAATTCGTAATACATTAAATATTTTCGTGGAATTCGGTAAAAAATCATTTAATTTTATTAAATAATACTTGATACACGATCAAAATTTTTCGTTAAAAGAACTACTTTCCAGGCCTGTTCAGTGATTGAAAAGTGACACTTTTCCGACAACTTAAGTTCACAAACAATGCAGTTCAATAAAACAACCATCTTACTCTACGATTAGGAATTATTTCCTTCTTCGTACCAACGTTGTTACCTTCCTCTTTTCTCCACCTCCGCCCCCTCGTACATCTCTTTTCAACGTGATGACCAAATAATGGCAGCCAAAGGTGCGATATCCGGTTACGTCGACAGGCGAATCCGACGGCGGGTTTGCCGAGCGCACTTAGTCCCACGATTGCATACGTACGAATTTACCCCCCCTTCCCCCTCCCATCCCGCTACGTCCTCTCTCTCAACGGTGCCAGCGTGGCGCAGTCATCAAGTTTGCCGCAGCGGCAAGTTCGGCGGGATCTTCTCGCCGTCGTTCGCAACTTGGCCGACGCGAAGTTGGGAGATCCCGGCGTGTCGGGGCCGAAAATGGATGACACCGTCGCTTCGCATTCAGATCCGGGAAATCCGAGCGCAGTCGAGTGCGCTCGAGTTGCCGAACAGATTGAGACGCCGCTGCCGGTGGCATTAATTTAGCGCCCGACGCCGTTGGCTGACGTGGCCGGATGACGAAAAGTTGATGACAGGCGGCGGATACTGACAGACGGAGAAAATCCGAGCGGGGGGGGGGGGGAAACAGGGGCCAAAAGGGCGCGGGGGGGCAAGAAGGGAATAAGCGAAAATTCGGCCGGGGTTTACCAAACCTTTTATTTCCCAAATGAGAACCCCGGCGCCGGTACATATCCCAGCCACCTGGGGACCGGGCAAATGTTCTTGTCCATAGACGCGCCGTCCTTTGACCGAGGTCCCGGCTTTTAGCGCAGGTTATCAGCGTGTCCTTCTAC
>JABFOV010005966.1:0-11301 GCA_022817685.1 Aradophagus sp. ZL-2020
GGTGCGTATAGTATATTATTGCTGAGGGCGACACTGCGCCGGAGGCATGTACGCTATTTTACAGATGCTTTACTGCCCGAGAAGCGGTTAGTTCTAATTTTGTCCGCACCCAAGGTGCGTAAAAGATATTTATTTATATATAAATACATATCCCCAATTTATAACTTGGGGGTGTAAATTAATCTTTGTTACATTATATTAAATAAGGTCTCATTTGATAAGAGTATATTTATTAAAAGTAACACTTAAATTAAGGAGGATGCTCAAAAGTTACCTAATTTATTCTTTTCACATTCAATAGTAAATGATGAACAAAGTACTGAGAGAAAATTGTACTGCAAAATTACCATTATTTTTAATAACGCGACCATACGAACCTATTTTGTCATACATCATTGGTTGATACAGAAGTTATTACAATACATAATATTAAAAGTTTTGTCTAGTATGGTAAAATTGAAAACACGACCACTCGAACACACCTGTCACAATTTAAATATTAATTTTTACAACAAAAATGAAATTGATTTAATAGAATAAACTTTGTCATTTTTTTTCTATTTTGATAACCTTATGGACTATTCTTATTGGCCACCATTTATGATCACTTGTTGAAAAAGTATATATAGTGAAATAAATTAAAACGTATAGTGAAATAAATTTAAAAGCAGCATGCTTACTATTGAAGTGTACGCGAAAATTACCCTAGCGAAACGAAAAATACGTTGTTAGTACATTAACAATATATCATTTTTTAAAAGTATATCAAAAATATATTGTCATTATAACATTAATCTATCATTAGTATATTATTAGTATATAATTAATATATTTTTTAATATATGAGTGCAACATTATTATTATACTAGTAGTATATTTTTAAACTTTTGTACATTTGTGTAGCTGGCAATATACTGTCAGTTTATAATTAATATTTTGTTCGTACATTACCGCGCGAAAAATTTACAAGTCTGGATCACAAGCGTGAGCCAGCCTCTTGCCAAATATATGCCGTGTCGTTGCCAGAGAAAATAATCTGGCAACAGTATGGCATATGTCTGGGAAAAGGCTGGCTCGCGCTTGTGATCCAGACTTAATACCAGACTGATGCCAAACTTATGCCAAACTAATGCCAGACTTGTTTTTCCACCCAAGTTGTCACTATAATATCAATATATTATTGATTTATTGCTGGTTTAAAAGTATCACTATATTGACAATACACAAACAATGTTTTGAATACTGAAATATATGTTTGCACTTAGAAATACAATGTCAATATAATGACCGTATAATGTCAATATACTAACAAATATGTCTAAGTTGCTACAAAATACTAAAATTCTGATTACAGCTTGCGATAGATAAATGGTCAGCATATAATGATGTGATTCATTAAGTAGTGAGTTTGATTCCTCAGCATTACAGTTTTTTCAAACCAATATTTGATGTTAAAATACAAATTATAA
Source organism: Aradophagus sp. ZL-2020 (assembly GCA_022817685.1). Taxonomy (NCBI): domain Eukaryota; kingdom Metazoa; phylum Arthropoda; class Insecta; order Hymenoptera; family Scelionidae; genus Aradophagus; species Aradophagus sp. ZL-2020. The sequence goes on from JABFOV010005966.1 coordinate 1,470, forward strand.
TTAGAGATAAAGTTGAAAGTTCTTTACAATTACATAATAATAGAAAAAAAAATAAAATGATAAATTTCATTTCAATATATTAACAATATACTAGCACTATATTGACAATATACTATTAATATTTTAGTAAATGATTATTCATATGCTATCAATATGAGTATTATTCATGCACTGTCATTATATTGCGTGTCCAATATATTTTCAATATATTAACAATATATATTTCGTTTCAATAGGGGAGCTTTCTTCAAATATATGTTTGTCCGAAAACATTTATAATAAAAATTAACAAATGAAAAAAAAATTGATTTGTTAAAATCAAAACGACTGTCTGCCCGTGTGGAATAAATATTGTCAGCTGGTCTGGAAAAAATCTGGCAAAATTTTGGATAGTAATCGCGAGCCAGACACCTGCCAAACTTATGCCATATTATTGTTAGACTTCTGAAGACTGGCAATAGTACGGCATGCTTCTAGCAGGTGTCTGACTCGCGACTATGATCCCGACTTTTGCAATACCAGCTGGCAATTACATTTTCCGCGCGGTTGTATTTCCAAACTTTCCATTGATGCAGACAATGAATTATATTACGTTTATATAACTCCAAGCTTACATTTCATTAGTCATATTTTCCTAGATGACATTAAATTAATGTCTAAATTACACCAAAGTAACATTGTAGCTCAGTCACATTTGATTAATGTAATAACAAAAACTTTATTAATTAAATACTTTCATTAAATTTCAATTCATACAAATGCGACTCTGATTTAATGTTACTCTAACTTAATCTTACATCCCTCGCATTAAAAATGACCCCAGATAAGCCCTCGCGGCTAATGTGACAAAGGTCTGCATCACCCGCGAAAGTCAGATGTCTGCCCGTTGTATGTCATACCCTTACAAGATTTTTAAATTCTAGCCCAGATGATTAGCTGTTATGTTTGGATTGTTTCATCATACTATAATGTAAAAACGTTCTATTGCCACCGCTATGACTACTACCATATTATTTACTTAATTGAAGGAAGAAGGTTTCAAATGCGTGCATACCCTTTGCTTTTTTCACCCGACGTTAGTAAGTAAAGTGCGCAAGGCGTGCAGCAAGCGTAGCGAGCGGAGCTTTCTAGTGTATTGTATAATTATTATATACTATGATACTATATTACGACCAAAAGCACTAGATAGGTTATTATCTAAAAAAGTTATTTACCATGTTAATTAAATGATTACTAGCCCAAGTCCTCGTTAGTGTTAACGTTAATGTAATGCGCTTTAAGTACTTAAGTAAGAAATGTTAAATTTGAATTTGAACAAATTCGATTGAACGAAATATCGAAATGAAAATTACCTAAATTGGTCGATGTCAAATCAGAAATGGATAAAAAGCTGGTTATTTAAAGATGAGCAAAATTATTTTTATTATTTTGTTCAAAAACTGACTATTTTTTTATGTTTTTATCAATTTCAGTCAAATCTTTAGTATGATTAAGTTTGATCAAATTCAGATTAAAATGTTTTTTACTTATGCATATAAATTATTTTGCGAATCGTAAACACGGGCGATAAGGTGAAATTTGAAAATGCTCAAAAGAAATATTTTGCACCTAGTGACAATGTATACCATACAGGTTTTAATTAATAAAACATGTATGATATACATAATTCATGGGCAACTTATAATCACTGATCACGAAACAGTCTTAAATCCTAACCCTTACTATGCCGTCTCTGCTTTTCGTTCATTTTAATGATCCAATATCGTGGACGCGACTCCAGCGTTTCGTATAAGCACTTCCCGGAGTTACTACTAGCTTCAAAGAGGGGCAAACACTCAGAACGCGCTTACACAAATCCGAGCATGCCCACGCAGAAAAAAACGTGTGGCTCAACGTGTGGATAGGGGTATCCACATGTCGAGCCACACGATTTTTTCTGCGCGGGTGGCCGTGTTGCCGATAAACGGAATCATCGTAAACTGGGAGTGGTCACGCCAGAGTCTTTTTGACCGACGAATGAAGATTACCGAATGGCGTTTTTGTTGGTAAACAAAGACATGCAATAAATGCGCGACCACTACCAGGTTAATCGATTGTGGCGTTCAAGCAATCACAATCGTATTCATCTAAACTCTATAAATCTAATAAGGAAATAAATTCAAAATTAATGAAAAAATAGTTTATAAGGGACATTCCATGCAAAATCACTGAATTTCGAGTTAAAATTGATTTCGACATCTCCGATTACACTATAACTTTACAGAACGTTCGGATTCAATGAAAAAACACGGAGAGCATTTTAATTAGTTAAAATACCTTAAGCGCAAATCGGATGGAAATTTTAGAATTAATGGCTACAAACCGGCGACCAATTTTTTCATGTGTTATGCAATAATCACTATTTCATTCAGTTTTATAATGCTTTGAGCTAATATTTACGTCAATAATTATAGTTTTTGATGACATGTTGTTCATTTTTATTTGTAGTATGCGTGAATAAAATAATTGAAGCCGAAGATTGTTAATACTTTGTATTTATAATTTTTTTACATTCGTGCTTGAAAATAGCCGCTTTTGGCGCAGGTTATGTGAACTGAAAGTCGACGTTTTGAAGCGAGTGCCGTAATAATAACAGCGTGCCTCAAGTGGCTATTTTTCAAGCACTCCTGTCAAAAAGCGTCATGCACGCCATGAGCAGAAAGTAAGCAATCCGGGTTGACTAAAAATCTGCAGCAGAACGCATGACTTGTGCAACAAATTGTCACTCGCCCCGAAATGCTTACTTTCAGCTTTTGATGTATAATATACCATAATGAGTTAAATTTAAATCACGTTTTATATAAATTAGTTTATAAAGTATATTAGATTTCACATAATGTCAGATTGTTCAGCTGTTGTTATAAAACAAGTATGTTGAGACTGACAATGTTACATTTCTTTGACTGAGAATATATTTTTATTGTTACTTCTGTTTTTAAGATTGGCTCAGTGCTGTGGTATGATTGCTTTTCTTTGTCCCGGTGAGTTGAAACTTTTGTTCAATTAAAACTTTGTTTGTTTAACATCTTTCTCATTCACAAATACAAAAGTGATACCTTAGAAGTGAAATCCTTGCAAAAGACTTACTCTTTTTTCGAGGAGCGCAGAATTCCCACCTGTAACAACGATCAAAACGCGATCATGCGCGGAGCAAGCTAAAATATTTTAGCGGGCGAGGCACTGGGGCGTTAATAAAAGACGATTCTGTCGACGCGCGGAGGATCCCATGAAATGTGGCGCCGATTCTGCCCTGTCGAAATGTAGCTGGGTCGATGCATGACTTAACGTTTACGAGTGGGGAGTCGATGCGCGTTCGCGTCTCAGCTGCGCGAAGCGTCCCCCGTCCGAGGTCCGATTGTGCCGCAGCGAAATTGTCTCGCAATGACATAAGCGCGACAAAGAACGTCTTCTAACAAATGAAGATAGCAATAGGAGCGAAATAAAATCTTTTCCAAATATAAAAATGTGACCGTAAAAATTCTAGCGCGATTTTCTACCAAATGCCCCGCGCTAAACAATCTTGCTGAAGGATAATCTTTTCAAGTGTCGACAAAGATTTCCACAGTCGATACCTCTCGACTACTTCCTTTGGCAAAGTTCGCTTGATCAAAAGCCCGGACGAAGACAAGATGCTTTTCCCAAGCGAGCACTGTAGCGGTCAGATCCTTCAAAGAGGGAAGTATTTTCCTGTGGGTGTGCAAACTCAACACGAGGCAGCTGCTCACTGGCGGAGGTGAAAAGTAATGAAAGACAACTGTCTCGACTTCGGCGAGGTACGAAGCTAAAGAAGGCGCGTCGAACTCAGAAATGAGCGGGGCCATGTCGACATCAACGCCAAAATCTAAAAATTTTTCAGTCACGATTGTCAATTTTAAAAATTCACCAAACTTTGAAATAACTTCTCCGAGAATTGAGAAAAAAGAATGACCGTTCGACCGTTAGGACTTTCCAATTATAACTGATTTAAGTGAATCCGTAGCGGTTAGTGTGAAGAGATAATAACAATTCTGGTTAAAGCAAAATCAAAACAAAATACGACTCTAAACATCTTGCTTCTGCGAAACGAACGCATTATTCGTGAAATTAATTTACAAATTTGTGTGATATTTCGTGTAAGGCGAGTAGTGGTGGCACGGAGTCGAGCGACTTGGAGACAACGCCGTCGCTATCCGGGAACAATTCTTCTACGCATGCAATCTTCCACTTGCACGGTGGGCATAAAGGGTTACGAATAACGAACATATCACCCTTTTAGAGAGGACGGGTGGCCTCAAAACACTTTCGTCGATATTGAAGTTTCGCTAAATATTCTTGCGACCACTTTTTTCAGAATAAATCGACGATGCTTTGAATGCGCTGCCAACGAGATAGAAGCGTCTCGCGAGCCTAGGATAAGTCCGGAGTAGGTGGGGTGTTCAAGGCGGTCCCTACGAGGAAATTACCTGGCGTCAGGACCTCCAAACCGTCCGCTGTGTAGACGGACATTGGCCTTGAATTAAGGCAAGCTTCAACGTGGCACAATATTATTAACAATTCTTCCCAGGTGGGAGTAAAAGAGCTCATTTCTCTGCGTAGGTGAAATTTCAAAGCATGCGATTTTGCAATTTCAAAACGTTTCGTGAAAGGCCTGATTCAATTCTGCACCGACAAAGTTTTTACCGTTATCCGAAAAAATCGCAATCGGATAACCGCGGCGCGCGGCGAAACGATCAAACTGCAGCGAGAAACGAGGGGGCATCGTACGCAGTGACCAACTCGAGATGGATGGCGTACGTAGCAAAACAAATAAAGACCGCCAAATAATGTTTGTGAGCGGTGTTGCCGCGATCTTTTTTTATCGCGTAACGCGAAAGGGCCGGCATAATCAATTTCGACATGTCTGAAAGGACGAGAAGGGGTGCAGCGCGGTGCTGGCAAAGATGCCATTAATTGTTGACCCTACATAATGCGTTGACTAATGCACGAAGTGCAGGTACGAACAATGGACTTGACTAAATCGCGACGTACGACAATCCAAAATTGACTTCGGATTCGATATATGCTTTGCTGTGGTCCAGCATGAGTGGTAGAGACATGCGCATGACGTGTGATAAGACCTTTATATGTCATAGCAGGATATTGAGCGGATATTTCTCAGACTCGCTCAAAAAGGAATTTTTTAATCGGCCACTAACGCGTAACAGTTCCGATTGATCCACGTAAGAATTGTGGGGGTGCATCGAAGACTAAGTTAGTAGCGACTGATCGTTTTCGCGCGTTTTTTATTCGGGCGCAAAAGCGCGTTTTTTCGTTATCGCGCTACAAAAAATCAATTGAAACGGACGGTCATCCTCATGGAGCATGATCTGGCGATACATTTAGACAATGTCCATCAAGAAAACGTATTATTGTTGGTGCTAGCGTATCAAAATTTACGTGATGTCATTTTGCAGCTTAGGTCCGATAAACACGATATCGTCTTAGCCAAAAACTGCCCGGAAGAAGTTTTCACGGAGGCATTAATGACTACACGGATTTTTGGTGTGTCGCTTACGATGTGTGTCATGACATGATGCGGTAAACAATGTTTAAAATTGGTTGGCGCGTTATTGATTTTAACATACGACCAAACTTTTCGTATTCGGTCATGTAGGAGCGACAGAGATTAGCGAATTCTGAAGTCGTGCGAAACCGACGTTTGGTATTCGCCAGGGAGCGCTCGGCGGCGTATCACGAGGTCTTCAATAAAGCGGCAGAATTATCTGCGCGAAAAGGTAATCGAACAACGAAACGACCCGAATGATCAAGGCAGTACATTTCGCAGGACACGACTTCGGAGGACGGTACTGGTTTGGTTGGAACGTTTTCCAATTTCCGAAGCTTGCGCAACGATGCGTCAATATCACAAAAGTGCAGCACGCTAATAGCAACTTGTCTTGAAGGTGAGGACAGTGGAACTGAAAATAACCAACCATATCGAAATGAATGGGAGTAAATCTGCACCAATTAACATATCAACGAGGGATCGAATCATTCAAATGGTTATTCGCGTAAAGAGATGACGAAATGTCGTTAAAGATCGAAGCATCGGAAGAGTGCGGAAAATAATCGGTAATGTGACGAATGACGAAAGCTTGTGCAGGAATCGCTTGACAAGGATCAGCAAGTGCTGAGAGAGTGAACGAAACGATATGCCGAAGTGAGGATGAATCGGCACCTCCGATTCCTCAGACATGTGCGTCAGGCCAGATTTACTATAACGACGATCGGACGTTCGCCGGCGATTGTCCCATTTGATTTACAAGGACGCGACGCAATGCAATGCCCGACGTCCCCGTATTGTGAATCCACCGTTAGTGGAACGACGCGACAAGCGAAACAATTGAGCGAGTTACTCGCTCACAAAGGACACGTCCGACGCCGTATGAAGCATCGCGCGTCTGGCGTCCGAAACCACGCGAACGTATGCAGTGACGAAGAGAGCTTTGGGCTGAAAGGGAGAATAGAAATGCGAGGCTACTGGAGCGTAAGTACTTTAATTTCAGGATCGAACAAAAAATGAAAGTAATTAGATAATTCAAGTAAAATAGTTCTGATCCTTGAACATTTTGTTAACTGAATTAAGAGGTATCGAATTTATATATTATTGTACTAATGTAATTCATATCTGAGATTTTGTATCCTATTTATTTGTTTGAATTAATTTAATTCATTCAGAAATCGCGTTAATTGTCGTTTATTTGAGTAAAAAAGACGCTCATGAATGGTGAGGCCCTTTTAGCAATTTGATTGATTGTTGCTTCATTGAATTGATATTATTCTTATAATTGTGATTAATTGTTAACAAAATCTTGTGGAAAATCCTTTCTTAGAAAGTTGAGTGCCAGTGTGTGTATTATATTTTTTTTTTTACTTTTTTGATGAATTTTGTCATTACATTTATTGACTTCTATAATCTCAGAACTTTATTAAACTATTATTTATATTTTTTTGCAAACCACAGTTTATTGTAAGTATGGTGTATATATATATATATATAAATTAATTTCATTGAAGTTAAATTTAATTGTACACTGTGAAATATTTTTTTAAAATTGTTAACATGAAAATTATTAAAAACTGTAACATTCACTTACTATTTGAGTATCAGCTCGTGCTTTTGGAAGGCATTAAAAATATTTATTTAAGAAGAAAATATGGAACAAGTTAAAAAAATGTGTTAAAAATGAAAAAAAATAACTTTTGGACATAGCGTACCATTACAGTAATTTTGAAAAAATAAAATGAATTTGTGCACACTACATTCTTACGAAAATGTTGTTAAAAACAAATTTTTTTGGTCATTTATGAATTTTTTTCGAAACTAGTGTGCAGTCGTTTATTATTATAAAAAGACGGGGTAAAAACAGTCATATACTGCTTTATATTTATGATTTTTTTCACAAAATTCCATGTAGTTCGAACCACAAAAAAAGTGAAAAGTGAAAATTTGCTATTCTTTACATGCACGAGAGTACGGGCACAAGGTAGCGATTATCGAGATTGTCCGAAGAAAAGCATTGCTAAAATTTGTTGAGGAGTGTGATCAGCTGAGGCTTGTTCGGAACATACTGTATGACTCTACCTTTCAACGAAAAAGAAAAAAACGAAAACTTGATAATAGCAAAATAGCAATCTCGAGAATATTTCTAATTTGAAACGTTATGATTTGAAAGAACCTATGGCGCATGCTCAAGTTCTTGAGCATAGTAAATATAAATTATAAGTAATGTGCAAATACAAAAATTTAGATGAGCATAACCTTTCAATAGAAATATAAGGATGAATTTTAAATTCAGGTTTGTATTCCCGCGCAGAAGAAAACGTGTGGCTCAACGTGTGTATGGGGGTATCCACACGTCGAGCCACACGATTTTTTCTGCGCGGGGTAATATATTGTTATTTATTAAAAATAATAATGATTTTTGTACACAAGCTACGTTTTCAGAAATTCATTCGTAGGTTACTTTGTAGGATTATGACATATATGCACACACACACAAACGCGCGCGCGTGTTTGTATGTATAGTACGACTGTAAGGGAATAAAATACATAATATGTTAAACATAGTCATGAAAATTAAAATAAGATAACTTAGAAAGCAACAGTGATACTGAATTACATATTAATCAATCAATGTTATCGATTAACCATGTCAATAATCTGCTAATGGCCTATACAAATTTTGTGGACCATTAAAAATCAGAAAAAAATATTATAGGACCTCGTAAAAAATTTAAGTTTGGGAGATTTTCTTCGAGGTATAGAAGTACCTTAACGCGTTCCAGATCGACAGCATTCATCATAGTTCCCTGAAAAAACTCCACTGTCGTGTAATGCCTCTTGAGAAGACCCTCTAGTTCAAGATCTGGTTCTTTCCTGTAAGCACATGTCACTCCTTACGATAGAATGATTTCACTAACGAAATTTTCTACAATAATGCGTTGTTTACAGTCAACCATAATTAATATATCGACGGTTGCCGTAAAGAAGGTCGTATTTCGCCTGACGCTTCAAAAAGGTCGTATCTCGGCTGGCCGTTCAAGAAGGTCGTATATCTTGAACTTTCATAAGCAATATAGTCACAAAAAGCCCGGGTGGATGAAACATCTTAAAAATAATGCATGTTTTTTTCAAGAAGTTATATGAAATATACATACGCAGTATAGATTATGTACAGCATACATTATACTGTACTAAAAAAGAAATTAATATCAAGTTGCTCATTGAATATCTTATGGATAACTAAAAACCGGTTTATTTCGCCCAAGATCATCAAAATTGAGGCACTGTTAGAAGTCGCGCATGTCAGATTTGTATCTTGAAATTTAGAGCAAAAAAAGGACCAACTTCTACGCACCATAACTTTGTCAGTTTTAATGGAAAAAAGATGAAATTTTTTTCGTCTAGAAGGGAATTTAATGGATTTTAATTTCAGCAAACCAAACAACAGAAAGTCAAGAAAAAGATGGCGCTGCAAGCGAATGCGTATAGAGAAACTCGCTAATTTTTAAATATTCGTTGATTTAGTCTCGTATAAAATCTCCATTCATGAGCGGGTAGTGTGTTTAAAGTGTATTTATTTCAAAATGATAAAAAATTGACTTAGATCGGATGCATCTTCACACAGTTATGATCATAGTAAGAAAATCGGACATTGTCGAAAGCGCAAATTATGGCCACTTTTCTATCAAAAGGGCAAATTTATCAATTATCAAAAGCGCGAATTCAAAACTATCAAAAACGCTAATTCCAAAACTATCAAAAGCGCAAATTCGAAACTATCATAAACGCACATTCAAAGCTATCGAAAGCGAGAATTGAAAATATTTTTAATATTTTTAATATTTCATTTTTTTGAAATTTAAACTTCAATGATGACTATTTTTGCTCATGTGAAACTCGAAAAAAATTTTTTGTGATAATAATCTTAATGTATATCCTAATTTCGTCAATTTGATCAGTATATTTGTATAATAAATAAATAAATAAATAAATAAATAAATATTGTTAAATTCATAACGGAAATACTTTTGTTTTGCTTGTATCTTTCGATTGAAACTTCAGTCAGATTCGCTTTTGCTTCGAATTGAATCACATTCAAAGATGAATATTGTTCGTCTTATTCTTTAAAAAGTCGTTGTTGGATCTACAAATACTGAATGTCAAATCCACAATGACAATGATGCGAGAAACTTAACCTCGCTAGCGAAACGATGATACAAGATGTCACGTGATGTCTTTATTTCTCTCTTCGTTTTGCTCGCGAGGTTA
>JABFOV010005967.1:0-11301 GCA_022817685.1 Aradophagus sp. ZL-2020
AACTGAGCATGCGCAGTGTGCTCTGCGCATGCGTAAAATCCGAAGTCACTCCGTAATTGAGTGAAATCTTACACCGTTAAACTTACACTCTACACTTTCCGTTGAACTCCCAATATTTTTAACAGTGTGTCCGTAATAATGTTTAATTCAATGAATTGCTTACAATTGTATATATATATATATATATATATATATGATGACATATGTGTACAAATATAATCATGAGTTACGTCAGTACAGAGTCACCGAAAGATAGATGCACACAAAATTTAAAAAAATTAAAATAATTAAGAAAGTAAAAAAAATTTGTTTTTCACTTGAATATTTGTTTGTGTTTATAAAAGCAGTTTATTATAAAACACATTAAATTTAGAAATTCATTTATAAAACAAGTTAAAAAATGAAAAAATGAAAAAGAAAATGTAATTTACAACAAAAGTTGTACTAAAATTCAGTTTAAAACATTTTTTATGTTTAAAACACCATATTTCAGTTTTCGATATTTTCAAAACACTTTTGATGTATTAAAAATTAAATGTAGACTCTTTTTTTTAAGTGTTATTGCAGTGTGCGACGTGTAACTATTTTACAGTATTGTTTTTATCTGATACATTGTCCGAAGAATCAAATCAATTAAATAAAACAATAGAAATATATTATTTACTACATATAATTGTATTAAAGGTAAAGAATGTTGCGTTTCAGATTACTTATCATTTGTTTCCTTATTTTCGGATAGTGAACGAATATCAGTTTTAATACACTTTCTAATTGAGAATTTTGTTCTTTTTTTGTATGCATGTTGTAATGCATGTACTATTATCAAAATGAAGCACTTTACGAGCATGCATACATATCTGTACATATATATATATTCTAACTCCAGATAATGTTATACGTGATCACATATGTCCGTAATTTCGAAAATACATAAACGTTATTTTACAATCACACCGCTTTAACGTTGCAATAAATTTACATTTTTGTCGTATACAATTTGTGTAGTATATTATGTTACACTTTAGACAATCATATATGCAGCTTTTTTACACGTGTTAAAACACAGTTGAATTGCTACTAAACTAAACTAAACTAAACTACTTTACTTAACGATATAATCATTTTATTATCGAACATAATGAAACACGTTAGTTGAATATACTTTCAAGTATAAAACAGTGCGAATTCGCAAACAAACGATAATTGTCACAAAATTTACAACGTCTTTACAATTTCAAAATAATGGCGAATATTTTTTCAAGAAAAGATAATAAAAAAAGTTGCCGTTATAGTATAGAATACGTCATCCTTCTTAGTTATGATATCGCACATAAAGATAGCAAGTAGATTTTCTTCGGCGTGATAAATTGCGGTGAATAAAGTAGTATTAATATTTGTTTGATATTTGTTTTCAATATCAAATGCATTATTTAGCAATAGTTTTTACACGATACCGAGGGCCTGTTTATTACGAGTATGCCACTTATATTAAAATTCAATCTTTTTTACGAACTGATGTTTATTGCAACGTGGCTTGCTTTTTCAATCGTTAAGATCGTCTCGTCATAGTGTCGCCGAAGTTTACTGTTCGTTAGGTTCCGAAAAATAGGTGTCGTTGAAAGTGCTATTTAATACCGTTGACGTATAGAGCGAGTAGTTTTCTCTAGACGATGATTTGAAATGCAAATCTTCGATAGCTTAAAATTGATAAATGACGGTGTCGGTAGAATTGCTATACCTTCTCCTGTTTCGTTGATGAAAGTCGTGAGTGACGAGACATCTAATTCAAATTTACATGGTGTTGTCGATTGAATCTAGAACAAAAAAAATATATATAATACAGTAGAGCAAAGAACAATAAATTCGTCAGTATAAATGTATGAATATTCAGTTTTACGACATGTAGTTTTAAACCTCTTATAATGGATTTGAATTCACGAAGATGTTATTTCGTATCCGATATAAAAAGCTGCAATTTAAATATTTGATTTTTGTGAGGAAAATTTGAATTAAATTTTGCGTGTCTTATTATCTAAACAAACTCGATGAAATTTGCATGAAATTTAATCATAGAGGACTGAAATAACAAAAGCATTTATTTTTATCTTATCTGTGTGTGAATTATTACAAAGCTTTGATTTAAACCACTAAACGTGTTACTAAATTTGACCGAAAACAGAATAATGATTGTAGTTATCAGATCGTAAATAATTGTTCGTTTTCCTCCTACTTATAGACGGCTTTTAGTTGGCTAATAAATTTCATATTATCAATATCGTACGTTCATTGTATCTCTTTTGCACCAGCAATCTGATGGAAGTTAATAATTGATGATCATAACAGAAACGAACCAGTGTGAAAAGAATAAAAATCAAGTTATAATTATAATTGTAACTTTGTTAATAATGATTGAAATCACATTAAAATAATTCAATGTTTTCCTGAAATATCGAAAATAAAGACGAAATAAATATACACGAATAAAGAAATCGGTTTTTTAACGAGGAAATTAGTCTATTTTACATAGAATTTGTAAATAGTTTCTAATTTCGTGTCAATAGTAGCGGAAAACTTTATCGAATATTACTGATCATGTCCTATGTCTCGGCTTCATCAAATTTCGGTCAAATGTACGATCCTATTTCTCGCGTGTATATTCATTATTCGTAGTTTATTTCTTATTTCAAAAATGGTAACGTAAGTAAAAAAAAGACAGATAATGAATAAGGAAAAGGAAAAGTAAGGGTATATATGTTGAACGAGTGAATGTGCTCGAGAAATACCAATACCACGTTATGAGATACGGCAAATGTGCCCTCTTACATATTAAAAAAGCACAAAGGATGAAGACGATAACTTTGCGTTTGCTATAGTGAGCGTCATAAAACATCCAGATGCTGGACAAAACTATCTGTACTTAGACGTGTTACACCGTCACGTTTAAAATGCTCGTACAGTCAAAAAGGTCCTCTGCGACGTGTAATCCAGGGACAATAAAGCGGTCGGCACAAACGTGCACGTATTCCACTAGTTCTTTATACCTTTGTAGCAATCAATTGGATCAGAAACGAGCGCGAAGAACTGGGATCCAAAACCACTGGGTGTTGACAGGAAATAGAAGTCATCAGCCAGAAGCGTTCGATCTTTTGCCAAAGTTTATCTTGCGTAAATCAGGCTGGGTACTGACTTACATGATCGTTTTTGCACGTGAACATTTTTTACATTTTAAGCAATCATACAATAATGAATGAAAATAAAACACTAGAATTTTTAAAACGGTACTAATTTTCAAACCGTCATTACTTGGGCAATTTTCAACTAAAATTGATGGTATATTGCGTTCTAGAAGGAAAAAAGATTTTCGCAATCCTATTTGCATTACAAGTGATTTTATTCGTCAACGTTTTTTCACCCACAAAACAGATTAGTGATTTTTACTGAAACAAATGAAAATTTTTGAAAGCTGCTGTGATGGAATCAATTGCAAGGCAAGGTGAATTGTGAAAAACCAAAGTCTTTTTGCTTTTCGAAACACTAGAGATAATTAATTTTCTTTGAAAATCACCCAAGTTATCAAGGTTTGAAAGTTGGTAGGTTTTCACGTTATTCTAGTGTTACATTTTTTTCCCCACCAGTGTATAAGCCAACGTGCAAAACTCTTTGATCAAAGACTAGTTATGGTGCACTTAAATCAAATCATATTTTTCCCGTTTTCAAATGAACATAATAGTAACCTACGTATTGAATCGCAATGTTTTTTATTTGTAATTTAAAACTTCCTTTTCGGTATTCGCTATAACGACCAGTTACCGTCTTTCTCCATTCATTTTTCATTTCATTATCTGAGATGCTACGGTGCTTTTTATTGAAAAACAGGCAGACTGTGAAACAAATATTCATTTAAAAGAAGGCTATGGATTACACGTCAGGCAAGTAATGTAAAGAGAAAAGACTTTCTTTTAATTTAAGCAACATATTTAAATAATTCTCCAGGCATCACGCAGTAAAACTTTTAAAACAAATACTGAATAAAGCAAACATTGTTGAAATAATTGTATCATTTATATTATGGTTTGTACAATTGTTTTAGCATTTTTCAGTATTTGTCTTAGTATCATTATGCATTAATATTACCATAGCATTTAAATGGAAATTAGAATAATTATAACCAAGTTTTTTGTTTTTTCTATGCACCACTATTAATACATTTTCTCATTGTAATCAATAACTGATTTGAACCAAAGCCTTCGATCAAAGAAGTGTCATAAGCGATAAAAAATAGTTGATTGATAGGAAATTCTAATTGAGGGTCTTGGGTTCAATTGATTGGAAAATTCATGCATATGTTTGCATATAAATTTGCTCAAATCCATGACCATAGAATATGATACATCAGTTAAGATTCAGGAAACTTGGAACAATTCGCGTCTTCCTGAAATCCAATTAGTCGTCGCATCTCTGGAAACGACGAGGGAACTTGCCCTTTTATCAATACGACACTGATTGGTTAAATCAGGTTTTAACGCTGTGTCCGTGTACGTGTGCCACGTGTACTGTGCAGTATGATTGGTTAAATCTTGCATAGAGCGTCGCAGGTCGTAGTGCTGCATGTGTATATAATACGTACTGATTGGTTAAATCAGATTTCGAATTCGCTGGTATCAGGGGTTAGAGAGTTTGTATGCAATACGACGATTCATTGCATCAAAAGCTCGTCAACTTTCAATTTTCGTGAACTTATTACTTTCGGAAAAATGTTAATGCGTTAATTGGATTTTCATTTATCCGATAGCACGTAAAGTATTCGGAATTTCATCCTCGGAGAGATTATCAGTATGTCGTTACTTACGAAAAAAGTTTAAAATGTATGAACAAACAATTTTTTTTCTTTTTTTTTTTTAGTAGCTAAATAGAAATATTATGGCTGTAAGTTTGCAGCGAATTAAAATGTGGAAAAAAGTTAGTAAAACTTTTGTTTAATTTTTAGCCTGCTTGCAAAAACCGCCAAACATACCACGAAATATTTTCTAATAATATTGCTGTAGAAAAAGTGAAAGGCACTAATTTAATTTGTAACATTTTTTTCAGTTGGAATTCATTAGTAAAAAGCATTCTAAAAATTTCTGCTTGTGAAGTATTTCCTTTTTAATAATATATTAATCGAAAAAGTTTAAATTTGAATTCTTTCGGATAAATTATCCGGGCTTTTCGGACTAATCGGACTAGTGTTGAAAGTTTCTTAAAGAATTTTAAAATAGAGCATCGCTCTTTGGATTCTTCTATTGAATAGACAGAAAACTCAATTGAGAATAAAGTAGAAACAGGATTTAGTTACCCCACGATCTTGGAATAAACTTCACTTGCAAAATTTTCACAATTATTATTATTGTTTTTAATCCATACATTGTTATAGTGCGGTGTAAAATTTGTATTTATTAATGTCAAATATTAACTTATTCCATGGTATTGTCCGGAATAAATATTTTCTATTCACTTTCGAACACACTTTTCTACCCTTTAATAATGATGATTTCATCAAGGACTATCACATCAAAACTTTTCTAGAAAAAATCATAATTTTGATAATACATTTTCCTCAGTACGTAAACAAAGTTTGACCATATTTCCATAATCAGCCGAGGCACAACAAACGAAATAAGGAAATAAGATGAGGACCAAATTTCCTTGACTTTATCATAGCATCTCCATGAAGAAAAAAAAAAACCTTCAATCTTGCACCTTATTTCCTTATTCCCTTCATTTTCTTCGAAGTAATGCATGTTGGTAGCTAGTGAAAAACGTCTTACGATTCAGTAATATCGAGATTATCATCATGGCATGCGTTTGTGGTACAAAGTTTCAAAGCACACTGTATACATTATACATTAAAGTACGCATCATATACACTAAAAAACAAATGTCTTGAATTCAGACAGGTTGATTTCTTTCTCCGGCCAAAAAAAAATAATTGCCAGCTGGTCTGGTGAAATTTCGGATCATATTCAAGAGCCAGATGTCTACCAAATGCGCATGCCATACCACTGTCAGACTTTTGAAGTCTGGCAACAATACGACAGATGTTTAGTTGAACTTTCAGCCTCTTCAGCCTCTTTTCGGCTTCCTTTCAACCTTTTCTTAAGTACTTAATTATTTCGACTAGGGATTTGATAAATTTTCAAATCGGTTATATCCTATGCCAATTACAATTTCTACTAAATGTGGCGATCAGTCGAGAATTCGTTTGGGACTCATTTAAATACCCCGTCCAGTGGCTTACCTTAATTGCGTGTGTTAACGCCTCAAGTCTGACTATCGAACAATCTTCAGCGCACGACTCGGCTGCTGCCGCAGAGCATTCTCTTGAACGCCTGCCGAAATTCCGGCGAGAATATCGTATAAATGACCGGGTTGAGCGTGCTGTTGAAATAGCCGAGCCAGAGGAAGACGCCTGCGACGATGTCCGGCGGACTCCAGGAAGCGTAAGCCGCTTGCAGGAACGCCGCGAGGAAGAAGGGCAGCCAGCAAGCGACGAAGGCACCGGTTATTATCGCGAGGGTCTTGGCGGCCTTGCGCTCGCGTTTCGCCTCCATGGTCTCGCGGGTCTTCCGCGTGGACGACGTGGCGCTTGCCTGCTGGTGCTGAATCACTTGGTGCGGCTGCGCCGCCGAGCACACGGTCGTCGTCATCGTGGCCGTCGACGCGACCGACGTCGTCGTCGACGTGATCGTCATCGTCTGCGTGGCGTTCGCCCCGTTGTACGACGACGACTTCTCCGGCGAAACCGATGACTGGTCCGGCGTCGATCGGGTTATCGTGAACGCCGTCGATTCTTCGCGAGGTCTGCTTTGGACAACAATTAACTTTGTTTACTGCCAGTGGTTTTGCGCTTCTGCAGGAAAACGCTGCAAAAACAAGTGTCTAATTTTCAGATACATTTACCAGCGTAGAAAAAAAATATTGCCAGCTGGATGGCATAAATCTGGCAGAAGTTTGTGGCAGACTTATGCCAGATGCATGCCATATCATTGCCGGACATTCGAGTATGACATGCGTCTGGCACAGGTCTGGCTCACGTACAATAGTCAGACTTTTGCCAGATTCATGCCTCGCAGCTGGAGACAATTTTTTCCACGTGGGTAGTATCTTAAACACTAAAAGTGTCTTGGATTAAGATCTTTTTAGTGTCTCTGGCATCTGAAGTGTCTTAAATTAAGACAGTTTTAATATCTTAGACATCAAAACGAGACACTTATTTTTGCAGTGGATGTTCACACAGAAAAAACAGCGAGTATGATAGAAAATTCGTAAAGTTAAAAGTTATATTTTCCAGGTGAAAATATATACACACAATCTGAATTTTTGACAATTTTGAACAAGAAATTTTAATTATACTAATGTATTTTAAATTTGTTCGAAATGTACATATATACTTTATATTCGTTGTTGAAATATACTTAATTTTTTTTTCTTTTTTTTTTTTAAATGTTTCCGAAGTTCAAATCGCGTCTATTTTACCACGTGGAAGTCTTTAAATACATGCGAAGATTAAATTTCAGCTTATCAAGTGCATAATTATTAAAATGGTCTATTGAAATTTACAATAATCAATTTTAATTAACTGTCGACAATAGTGATTATGAATATATTAAAGCAGCAATTATTAAAAGAAAAACAAATTTATCGATTGAAATTAACAATGATATGTCATCGTGCATACTCTGCGAAATCATCGTTAGTATAATGAATATAACAATGCCACATTTTCAGTATAATGCACTTCACATTATATGTATATTATTTGCTGTTTACTGAAACCAGTTTCATTTTAATTGCGACACGTAATTATTTGTCTTTTGATTAATTTCACCGTATTGTTCTCGATTTAGGATTCCAAGTTTACTAATATTAGACTGCCAAAAGTTAATTATTAATAATTAAACACAGTTTCAACAGTAAATGGTAATTAATAATTCAATATAATAAATAATAATTATATTGTCTCTTGTGTACAATTTGATAATTAGTGATTACTAATGTTTGGTTACTGACTTTAGTTTTTTGACATGACGATAGCGTATGTGAATTTAGCAAGATTAATGCGATAATCTTACTGTGAATAAACAGATTTTCGACTTAATATTGATAAAGACGAAATTCACGCTTCAGTTCAATTGTTTATATTCACTGACGAGCGCGACGTGTTGATTCGATTTGGATTCAAAGTGCGGTTTATCCCTCATTAATGTATATTATTATTGTATTAAAATGGTAATGTATAACATCGATGTAAGAGTAACAATAATAACTTCCAAACATTATTTTCGTTGTTTTATTTTTAAAAATTTAGTAACAAAAAACAGTTTGAATCACAAAAATTGTTTTAACCAACTCAAAATAAAAAATTGCGACAGCACAAACTGCATTCAGTTTGTTCGCGGTATAATGAAAAAAAGTAACAGCTTTTTATTACGTTAAATGTCTGCCGAAACTACAACGGCGCACGAAAACAGTAATGAAAATAATTTATTAACACCGATGCAAGTCTGGGTGCTTTGTTTCTGGATCATTCCGACAAACGTTACTGAAATATGTAACACGTTTCCCAAAAGGAAGTTGCAAACGTTGCTTTGATTTCAGCTCAAATTGTAAACACCAAATTGAACGACAAACTGTTTTTTTTTTTTTTTTTTTTTGATCGATTTGCTGTCAGTTTTTATACTTCGTGGAAGAAATATGATACGAACAAAGTGTGTAAAATTACGTTAATTTTAATATAAAAATGGTTTTACACTAGTAATTGTAAAATTTTACAACCACTCTAGCTATTTTACCACGATTTTTTTTTAGAGCGTTGCCATTTGTTATACGTGATAAGAGTTTTACGTATACTTCGCGAAACGAAAAAAAAAAAGATAAAAACACATTTAAACAACAACGTGAAACATTTAATTAATTCCATTGTTATCTCATTTAATTGTTATCTCAGCAAACGTATATCGTGCAATTATGCTAAAATGGCATGTCATTAATATGCGTCAATATTGAATCACGATAAGATATTCCGTTTTCCTTTGTGCACATTCAAAGGGCCACCGTGAAAGATACAAGCATGTAACGGAACTTTAGTCGCGATTTGAGCCGACAATTTTTTTCCACGCTTCTCTACAGCAATTGAAATTGTTTTCCGTAAACGAGGATGAAGCGACGAGCAAACACTTGCTTAACTTGTGTTTGCCCCTCCTTTTATCCCTTACATTTACGGAGTTACACGTAGAGGACGCCGCGCTGATGAAAAATTCGCTCGAAGAAAAATCCATCTCATATTTATTTTCTTCCTAATAAGCTCTGGCCTGATTTCATTGAGATAATTCTGAATGAATGGATCCCGATATTTAAATATCCTCTTCGCAGCTTGATGAATACGCGGTTAAAAATAAATGAATATGTTTTGAAACAACACTCGGGTGATTGAGTTGAAATTATTCAAAACATGCAACCTTCTTATGACAAGACGGAGAATGCCTCGCCGCTCTCTAGGGGGCTGAATTGTTGTTCCAGGTTTTTTTCGTATTCGTCTTCGGGCAGCTTGGAATATTTTCCAGTAGAGAAATAGAATAGCCAGCAGAGGAACATAGAATGTTGCGCACGTTGCAAATATCTGAAACACATTTAACGTATCCATATGTAGTACGTATCAGAAGTATTTCAATCGAATATTCTTTGACGAAATTGCATTGTATCTGCATTTTCTGAAGCATTTTAATCTTTCGAGTATGCGTATTTGAATTTAAATATAACGCTTGTGGCAAGGTTAATAGATTATTGAGCGGTAAAGGGCTTCGAATATAATAATTTGGAAAAAACCGATAAGAATACACGTGTTCAAAAGTGGCAGTATGTACAAAGTTTCGAGAGGTTGCGAAACCGAATACGGATGTATATTTCTTATTTAGTCTGTATTTTCTTTTTTTTTTTTTTTTTTTTTTAATTGTTTTTTAAAAAACAAAACAGACCGTGAATGGCGCTTTAATAATCGGAACATTCGAACAAAGGATCATAAATTGTTATTATTAAAATTTTTTAATAATAAATGCACAAATGTATAGTGTTATATGATGCTGCGAAAAAATGCTGATAGTATAATTTCTGCTGGACCGTTTATTCGAAATCAATTTGAAAACGATGTTTGGAATTTTCAATGATTTTCAACTCACAATAACGAAAATTCCAGCTTATAAAATAAAGTATGACTAGTAGTATGTGTTGACCACAAAGCATTTCATGTTGTCTTAAAAACATATTTTACTAAAAAAATTGAAATGACATTTTTAAATTGTTTATTTTTTATCTCCTTTTTTTCTAACTTTAATAATCAATCCATTTTTGTTAAATTATATATTTATAAATTATATGAATATATCATTTAATTATGTGTATTAAATAGTTTATTATATATAGTATATAAGTAACGTTTCAAAGTAATTTAGTAAAAAACAAACTATATATACCTTTTCAAAAATGATTTCTCATTATATCAAGTTAAAAACTAACAAATCTAATTTCAGTGAAGAACCTTATCTGCGTTCTTCAACAAAGTCTTTAGTGGATTGGACTCATACAGAATCCAATAATCTGACGTATCGAATGTTAGTCGAGACAGATCGAATTATCGTCGCTCTTTATAGCGCTTCTTCGTCTTTTCTTGCTTTCGTCTTTCATCACGACTTAGTACTTCCATCCCTTGATCATTTTATCTTTTCCTAAGCAAGAGCGAAATTAAATTAGATTGTTGTTTAATGCACATGAAACCAACTTTTGCGAACGAAAAGGCTTCGTTTTCAGAATTTACACAAACTCGATCCGCTTCATCAAACTTCGCAGCTTATTGTGATCCATCTCATGGGAATGAAATCGCGCTTGACATCAACTTTACATTCACTATTACTTGCTCCTAAAACAATTATTCGATCTATTCAATTTAGATGACTTTTCGCTCTAAACTTAGTTCATCGTGATTACCATAACCATTTTTTTACCTTTCAGTTTTTTGCTTATAATATGCTTATTTAATATACACTGTAAAAAAAGAATGTAAAATTACACTAGATATCATGTAAAATTACAGTGGTGCTATCGATATCGCGAATCGACGTCCGTGCGGCGAGATTGCGAAAACGCTCCTTATCGTTAGTTTTTGAGCAGACTAACAGCCAAACTGCATTGTGTCACTACAATTCTCCACAGCGTAACTGCCTCGACACGGAATATCGGCGGATCGATAAGTCTTTTTATATACCTACA
>JABFOV010005968.1:0-11300 GCA_022817685.1 Aradophagus sp. ZL-2020
TCATTGGGTCAACCTGGGTAACTTTTGTCCTGACGTTTGTAACGAATTGTGCGTTTCTTCTATTTCTTAGTACATTTAATAAAATATTTATAACTGTGTATTAAACTAATGGTATATTTAAATTGAAGGAAATACTTAAAAAACTTTCAAAAATAAGTATGTACAGTTAATATTGCCTTTACTGCGTACTTAATAAACAAAAATGGTATCCGGCAAAAATGACCCAGGTTGACCGTATTCAACAGTAAAAAAAACGTTGACCCGAGGACGGTTAATTTCAATATTACCTTTTACTGCATATTTTTGCATACTTAGCATATTTTCTTGCATATGCAATTGAATATTCTTGCTTCATATTTTGTATATTTTAATATGCAATTAAAATAAAAAGTATAATAAAAAGTAACATGATGTTTTTACATCATGTATGACAATCGTTTTTAAGTACAAATTTTTCAATTAAATATCGATAATTATTTAATATTATAATTACATATATAATTATAATACATATATAATTACATATATAATTATAATACATATATAATTACATATATAATTATAATTACATAGCTACCTTCAACTGAATTTGCATAAAATGTTCAAAAAGTCAGTTGGTTGCCCTTCAAAATACCAACTTGAGAATTGTATCTTTTTTACTTGAGTAAGACTTAAATAAAATTTAACTATACTATATCAACAACATTTTCACTACATTTTTAAAACTTTAACAACTTAACAAAAAAACTATATTTGATGTTTGTTTTTACGTATAACGTAAATGTATCTCATTTTTAAATAACTCAAGTTTTCGTAGCTCGTAAAGCGTCAGTTAATTGATGAGTCTCAATTTGATGGACGCCTTTGGTTAATGTTGTAGTAAGTTTCTCGACCCTTACTTATGCTTTTTGGTTAAAAGCTGGAAATGAAACGAGACCCTGTAGGCCCAACAACGCCAATATTGGAACTAATTAATACTCCCTTTTTGCAGTGACATTTATGCGCCCCGAACAATGCGACCGGTGTGTAACTTAATTAAGGCAACGATGCAGACCCGACCGCGGCTTTGTGGTTTCCGTTCCTATATCGACTCACAATATTATCTAGCCTGCTCTTTGCAACCGTGGAACTTACAATGACCGTCGGAAATTGTATTTGTTGCGCTTTGCCTCGCCACCATCTTCCACGTAAAACGTATTCACAATACGATGCGCAAGCTTCCTCACCGAAATCTCGAGAATTTTTATAGTAATTTAACATTTTAATTTGCAAAAATATCTAAGATATCAAATATATCATCAAAATGTTATCTGTAATAAAAGTTAATGAATAACTTGATTTATTTCAATAAAAACATATTGTTGCATCGATTGGAATATACTTTTTTGATTGGAAATCTTGGAAATATTCTGACAAGTAAAATCTCATTTTCTCATAAGAATTGGGATGATTCATGGAGTTGAAGTTTCCAACGTTTATTAATAAACGAAAATTAATTATATATAATTTAGTAATATATATATTGTAATCAAAAATGACAAAATTATATTCTCTAGCACTGAATTCTTCTAAAATTATTCAACGAAAAAATATATTTATACAAAAATATATTTATACATATATTTATACAAAAAAGAATACATTAGATTTTATTTTCGTTTACTAATAAACATTGGAAACTTCAAGAACATGATGATTCTGTAGAGCATGTAAAAAACAACAAAGAGGCAGTTTTGTAACATTAATACAACTACAAATTGAAAGTGATTTCGATTGCCATCGATTACGGTTAACATAAAATTGTCTACCTTCGTATTCATTGAATTTTTGTTACCGCAAACTTTTTACTAACAGTAACGACAACTTTGTAACACAACTTAACGAAAAGAATTACCTCTATTTGAATTATATGTTTGCAAACACTCTGGTTGTGAATCACTTTTAATCACTTTCGTTTGTTTTGTCATCGTCAGACTATAAAAATGCAGTACCAACAAGAAACAAAACGTAACAACCTCGGCAATTTATGACGCATGCTAATTTTTTCTCTGTCGCGAATAAGAACTTCGTGCACCCGTAATAATTGCCTGATTAAAAGTAACGAGCTGGAGCGTAAACAAAATTTACGACCAATCGCACGAGTCCGCCTACTCCTTTTCCATCCCACTGTTCAACTTCCCGAATCTGCCCCTGTCATTCAAAAGGTGTCAACAGCAATCGCTTTTACGAGATACTTATTAATTGTTACGTCGTTTTTACGACGGCATAAAAATTCAGGTACAACCGTTTGGGCGCGACGGCGGAACCTCTCAATGGATTATTGCGTTGACTACGACTTCGGCATACGACTATGAGCCGGTAGCAACGGTGAGACACCAAACGATCGCGACTCGGTCTCGTCCGTGGAACAGGGCTATATGGGCTGAATATTGCGCCCGAGGACCACACATGAGTTGTTTGGCTTACACGCCAGTGTATCGCGCTGCATACATTTAGGCGCGACTCTCCGTCTACGCACCCAACCGTTTCGTGAGTTATATTTGATCGCTAGCGAGTATAGATTGCGAGGAATTAAGACCTAGCATACGGTAAAAGTTAATTATTTCAACAGAACTTTACTTCTTAATTAACGTTTATTAGGGTCGTTAAAAGGATTTAGAACGCTCCGGGGGCGACTTGGGCATCCTCGCATTATTCCTGCGAAATCACATTTCGTTTGGCGGTTTTATCGTCCCTAATTGGATATATATGAATCGATACGCGCAACATTGTAAATACTCGAGCGATCTTCATTTACATTTAGTAAAGAATTTATCCTAACTCGAAAATAAAATATGTTGCTATCACTCAGCTTCAACTCTAAATTCCAGCCATATTAAATTTTATTTTTCTTATGTTGTTTTTTTTATATATATATCGTTCGTACCTCGTTTTCAACTCGTGGTACCAACCATATTTCATTATCTCAGTAGGGAAAGCATTGTACTTGGAAACAAAATTTAGGTTGGTAACCCACTAGAATACAAACTTTTTCTTCGTTATGTAGTAAATTATTGCATAATTGTTATAATTGTCAACGTCTTGTTTGTAAGGATTACAATTGTTCAATGAATGTTCATCAATCAAATCATACAAATTTAAGACACGAATTATCCTTCTTTAAAAAAATCAGATAATTTTCAGAAATAATGAAAAAATATTCCGAGGACGTAAAGGATTTTTACGGAGGAAAACTAGATGAAAAAGGAGAATGAAAGCAAACGGGCGGGAGAGAGAAAGAAGGATGTCGAGTCAAATGATGCGGGTGTCAGAGACGACGAGCGGGTGATAGGGTCGAAGGTGGTTCGGCTTTGGATAATGTCTTCTAGAGGCGACGGTAATGCGCAGCGAAAGTAAAAGAGAGTTTTTCTTTTCTTGCGAGCCCCATACCCGCTTTATCTCCCCACTAAATCCAGCAATTTTAATACGCGTTTTCTTGGCAATTTCCGCGCTGCACATTCCACAGACTTAGCGCCCACGGTGGCCCGTCGCGCGCTCCACCCTCTTTTAAACGAACTTTATTTTTACGGCGCTATTTAAAGCAATTTCTGATTTCCCTTAATTCATTACAACGTCATTTCGCACAGCCGCGTAATGCGCTACGAGAATCGCCGGCGTATTTTACCGGTGCAATTTTTCGACGTGTCGAGAACTTGTAATGTGTATTAAAACCTTTTCAGGTGTGGGGCAGTTGAAAATTGATGGATAAATAAGTTGAGTCGTTAGAAAGTTTTTTTAATTTAACGAGAAAAACCGTGAAACGTGTGAATAATTATGATACTCTGACAAATGATATACCGAAAGAACAAATTTATGTAACTATGACACGAAGAACAGTGTAAAAATAAATGTCTCATTTTAGACACTTTTTGTGTCTAAAGTATCAAATGTGTCTTAAATTTAGGTTAATCGACACAATTTTTCTCTCTAAGATAAGAAAAATATTCAAAATAAAACACTTATTTTTTTAATATTAACTGTTTTATATTGAATATTCCTATTTTAAGAACAGTAATATACTTTGAATTTAGTGGAAATACTTCTTACACTTTACCGAATCAAATCTGAAATTTTCGTCTACTATAAAAAAAGTAAAATTCTATATTTCCAATCATTATACAATGTCTTCAAACATTTCAAATATAATAAAAAAACAGATGAAAACAGGCTTATTATAGAACTGTCTAAAACCACCAGTTATAATAAGTTTTCTAGTCGCACGATAATACCTTGTCCGTTCTGTGATCGTACATCAGACTTTATTAAATATAATTGTTGTTACACACATAAGCTCAGACGGTCTTTGTGCGAGCAAATTATAATACCTAAAGAAATATGAAAATAAATATCCCGTCACAAAGGTCCAACTCTTTTGAATGTCATCGTTCTGATATTCATGAGCAATCATGCACTGTCTTTCGCAACCCCAAACGAGTTGGTTGCAATAAATTCACCCCGGCGAGGTAATTATTTCGCGGCGGTACAACGGTCGAAAGGAAATCCTCGGGCGTCCGAGGAGCGCCAGGTAGGCCGATAAATATGATTTTTGTGTGAAATCTTGTGGAAGGACTCAATCACCAAGGGTGGTCTCGCGCTCGTTTGTCAAGCCCGATGGTCCTCAGCAGGCTCCTCCCTCGAATCATGAATTCCAAGCGCGATTTCTGATTTATTCGCTCCTTCGGGATAAAAAAGTAACGAAGCTAAAGAAATGAATATGGACGGTCGTCGCGGCTGCAAAAAAGGACGCATCCATTTTGATCTCTTTGTCCCCGTTCGTTAGGCCCGGTTCGTTCGGTACGTCTTAATCTAGATGTACCATCCCCCTTGTAACTTTTAACTAACTAATCTCATCCTGCTCAGATTCGGTTCCCACTTTCCTTCTCTTCTTTGTCTCATCCTCGGCGGTCAGAATGGCAGCAGGTTTCCGACAAAATAGATCCTCTGGACTGTTGCCACGCACCTTCTCAAGTGTATCAGCATCGTATATTCATCGATGCCAGGCAACAGGACAAAGAGGCTGATATACAGCAGCGAGACAAAGATCTTAACGACTCCCTTCTCTCCTTTCTTTACAACTATTGGTAATCGAGTTTCTTGTCTAATATATGAAACGATCGCAGACAGTGTCGGGGCTACCATTTTTTACGAGTTCAGCTCTCGCAACACGTAACTGACGTCCAAATGACGCACCCTGTCGCGGTAACCCCATAAAGAACGGTCATCGTGTCTTTATATTGTGAGAATTGCAGCGATCATTATCACTTCTTTTAGAAGTCCGACTGATAGTTTTTTAATACGCCGGCCATTTTTTCAGCTCATTATCAGCAATCGGTCGTACGCCAATATGTTTGGTGATCGTTTGAGATATTTTACGACGCTGATGATAAGAAAAAAAAAATTGTGTTTGATCAGAATAGAAATATATCGTCGGTTTTTCATATGCGATGTTACCAATTATTGTTAAAATATATTTGTGTTTTCTAAAGAGTAATACAATTTTGACGTAAATTATGCGTCACTTTATTTGTTAGTTTTTTCAAAATTTTGCAAGTTTTATATTAAAGTTTGTTATAAAGAACTTGTTTTATTGTAATATTTTATTAAAATTATAATATAAAATTTAAATTCTAGATACCGAATTGAAAAGATTTTTCTTTTTGTATTATTATTTTACTTAACAAATTAAAATTTTTGGTCGAATCATACACTTTGTAACTTTGCAATCATTTATGATACTTACAATCAGAAAACAGAATTGTTCTTATCGTGAACAAGTTTCATGTTTTAAATTTACAATTTGGTAACATTTCATCAGCGTTTAAAATTTTATGAAAGAATTTTAATCGAATCATAATGAAAATTATACTATTAAAACAAGGAACAATGAATTTCTGAATTCATGATAATTGATCGCTAAAAGGAACTCGAATGAAAATTTAATGTAAAATCAATTGAGCGGGTATCGTAAAGCTGGGAATTGAATTAAAAGTGTCATGGACCTTCACGCAGATGAAGTTGTAATAGCTTGTAATCCGAAAGATTTAACATCCGCGCGAAAGGTATGCGGGATGAAAAGTAGTGGCGAAAAATAAAATATTAAATCAAGTAGTTCGTGGAATTTCGCGCTATCTATCGTCTAAATCACAAGGGACTGCGAATATCGCAAAGCCCGGGATTCTGAAGATTTACGCTGCAAGTATAAACATTGAAGAGATTACGTGAGAGTCGTTTTAAGTTTTAACGAGACCCCCTTGGAGCACCGTCGGCAGCATTATCAAATAATTGAGAGTTGTAACTCAACGCTATCTCATCTTCATCCCCAAATTTTACCCTTTCAAGCAAAAGGCTTACTCAGGCTGGATTCGAAATCCTTTCTCCTTTTATTATATTGAAGTCATCGAACGTTTCGTTATCAGATGTGTATTTAAATGTTACTCGAAGGCTTGTTAGCGTTGCGAGAAAAATAAGACTGGAATACCTCTATGACAAATTTTCATTGGAATGGTATATAGTCGATTTTTGAAAAGAAGTTAATTGCCTGAAAACCTGTACGTTGCATCGGGCCGTAAAAGTAGGAACCCGTTTTGTTGCTGCCGCGCATTAATATAAATATAAAGTGAATTCGTAACTTTTTCCGGTATCTCCTCTCGGGATTGGTGTACACAAAAAAGCGAAGAAAAAGGTAAAAAGGAGGGCGACATGTCCGCGCAGAAAGCAGACGAAATAAAGCAGCCGCGTAATGCGCTCGTATGTCTCGCGAAAAGATTAAACAGTTAATAAGAATAAGAGTCTCGGGGGTTCCCCTTATTCCGCGAAGAGCTCGACGGGGTTCCTTTCGCAGGGTTCTTTGGAGCGCGAGCACGGCCGGGAGGGGGGGATTCCCTGGGTGGTTGGAGGGAAATGGCGGCCATCTTTCCCGCGGGCTCTTCTCGAGAACCAATCGCCTTTCTTCTCCTCGCATTAAGGCGGCAACTTCGGCTGAAGAATTGCCGCTGCCACGTTAGACACATTTTTCTTGCTTTTCCTTTATTCTCCTTTCTCGAGGCCAAGAGTCGGGCTATCTCCGTCTCGCTCGCTCGCCATCGAAAATGGGGAAAAAGAATCTTTCTCTTCGCCGGTGCAGTGTCGTTTCGCATCTCTTATTTTTCTTTGTTCGCCATTCAACCCCCGAGGATTCTTCTCCTATACCTTTGTGCCCTCCGACTCCTGAGCATGTACGCTTCGCATACAGACATAATGGTGTTCATCCCTGTGAAGTGAGCTCCATCGAACGGCAGGTGGCTGACCTTAATAACGCGTGTACCTAAAGGGAGAAAGAAAGACGAAATTTCGTCCCGGGAGGAGGAAGAAAAGCAGTCGTGTAGGTCCACTTACGTATCCTCGACTTCGCGCTGACGAACTATTCCAATTTATGATCGATAGACTTGTTGTCCCTGCGTTTTGGCGCCCTTTTTTCTCCCCGTTAGTCGACCCTTTTCTTCGGCTCTATGGGAAACGTCGGAAACAATGTCGCTCGTAACTTATCGCCGCGACTAATACGACTGATATTTAGACTAAGAGCGTCAATAAGGATAGTCATTTTGGGATATTGAACACGATGAAGTAGTAATCCCTCTTCATGATGGTGCTCTCGAATCGCGAACAGAGTACAATGCGGCATTGAGGAATCGCATTCTTGATGAAGACTACCGCATTGTCCAACAATCACTCAATGAAAATCGTTCTGCTGTTATGGATCCCATTCAGAACCGGAAACGAAAATTTCAGTGTTAGGGATATTAAAAAAGAGTAATATTGTATTAGAAATCATTGCATTCAAAGATGCGCAGTAATTACGAATTTATTGAGCCGTTAAGTAGGTGGTAAATAGTTACTTACCGCACGAAGAATTTCTTATCGCTTCTTTGTTTGAAATTGGCAATTTACCGCCCGCTTGATAAGGTGGTAAGTTCACATCTAACATGCACATATTACTTAATAGTGTATTACGTTACAAGAGCGGTTTGTAAATGATTACTGACGAGGAAATTTGTTGTCCGATGCGTAGCTGAGAGCTACCAATTTTCCCGCCTGTACTCGTTTACTTATAGTCCGTGCTTCGTATTATATTTCCCGTAACAAAAGCACGGTAAGTACAATTTTATTGAGCCATCAAAGGAGCAATAAATAGCCATTTGTAGGAGAATACGGGCAATAAGTAACTTTGCGGACGGTAACAATGACTTACCGCCCGCTTGTCTGAAATTGGGTACTTTCTGCCCGCTTCATGAAGTAATAAGTTTATACTTGCACGTGTTACGTAAATGTTTCTTATTTCACAGGTAATTTCTATAAATCATAACATGTGAAACCTTGAATAAACGTCTATAGAACTTGACTCCATAATATATTTCTGATGTTAATTAAACGTTCATATGCAGTTTTAATAGA
Organism: Aradophagus sp. ZL-2020; assembly: GCA_022817685.1. Classification (NCBI taxonomy): domain Eukaryota; kingdom Metazoa; phylum Arthropoda; class Insecta; order Hymenoptera; family Scelionidae; genus Aradophagus; species Aradophagus sp. ZL-2020. The sequence continues at coordinate 8,470 of JABFOV010005968.1, forward strand.
ACTGTCAAGCAATTATATTATCTTATTGTCGTTTTATTGAATATCGAAAATATTTGTAAGGTGAAGACAATATTTGATTACATTAACAATATTTTTTTATTACTTCCACTACTACTCATTTTCTGAACAAAAAAAGTTTAAAGCAAAGTCTTCTTTCTTCGTGAGTGATTCCTTTCTCAAGTTACATCTTCGGCCTCAATATACGTAAACTATTCTTTCTATCATAAATACGAAAGATATCAGCGCTAGAAAAGTTGCAATACTTTCTTCGACATACTCCTCGAAATCTTGGATGATTCGTTGGAAAGCTTTGCTTAGTGTTTCAGAATGTTTGGGATCACCTTAGTCAAATTGTAATTTATCTCACTTTAGTAGCTCACAGTAGAGTTTTTGTACCTGTTATAAAAAGCAATTTATGTCAAAGGAATTAAAATGGCCATCTTAATCACGTGCGATAGTAATAATTTTTTATTTTGAATTACGAATTCGAAAATATAATATTTTATTTGATGTATTGAATGTTTTTCATTTTAACAATAATACGTTGTGTGATATTAGCAAGAGAAATATAAAATGATCGCATTAAAAATCCGTTAAAATCGAATTTATGGTATCTTCACCTTCTATATCTTCTATATTTTCAGTTTCTGGAATTATGTAGTTACATGTATCAAAAGGAAGCAGCCCTGTCTGAATTTAGCATTTAATTTTCAGTACAACGTACAATTATATTTATATTCATAGAAAGTTATATAGTATATCTGCCAATGAAATCGTTTGCTTTGAATCATGATTGGAACATGTGTCAAAAAAATCTAGGTTCTTGATATTAATTTATTGACAGGTTGGTAAACATGTCTTTTAAAGTGGCTCAAATGACACTTTATACGTCTGTCCTTCACCTTTTAAAGCAAACAAAAATAAAAAAATAAAAAAATAAAGAAGATATTTGTCTTCTTGAAATATTTATTTCAAATTGCGTATTTGGTTTTAAGAGTAAAATTAATCTTTTATTAATAGTATATTATTGCTGAGGGCGCCACTGCGCCCGAGGCATGTACGTTATTTTAAGGGATTAAGAGAGCGGAACGTAAAATGGAACTTACGACCCTAGAGTTGTAAAGATGCTCAAAGGCGTAGCTCGAGAAGCGGTTAGTTCCAATTTTGTTCGCTCCCAAGGTGCGTAATAGTATATTATTGCTGAGGGCGCCACTGCGCACGAGGCATGTACGCTGTTCTACAGACCGAGGGAGCGGACGGTAAAGTGGAACTTACCGTCCTACACCGAGAAAAAAAACATACCACTTTTGTTTGACAGTCATGCAATTATAGCTTTAAGTTACTCAGCAGGAACTGTCAAGCTGAAACTGCATTATAAACAAAATGGTTTTTGCAGGCTTGAACATAGCTGCACTTGAACATTTAAAACTGTTGTGTTCTAAATGTTCAATTCAACTATGTTCAAGCCGGCAAAAACTATTTTGTTTATAATGCAGTTTCTGCTTGACAGTTCCTGCTGAGTACCTTAAAGCTATAATTGCATGACTCAAACAAAAGTGGTATGTTTTTTTTCTCGGTGTAGGGCGGTAAAGAGGCTCGAGGGCGTAACCCGAGAGCAACTGTACTGCCCGAGGAGTGGTTAGTTCCAATTTTGTCCGCTCCCAAGGTGCGTAAAATCTATTTTTAATTTACATCTATAAAAATTTTCTATGAATGACGCTTGTGGTTGGAGTGCGCAAAGCGCGCACTAAGTTCATCCAGTATTATTAAAATTAATAATTATACATCTCACGCACCTTAAAACTACAATCATGTGGTTTAAAAAAATGTTAAAAACCAAAATTCTTCTTTGCCTTGTTTACAGAATTTTTGCTAAAAAATTAGAGAAAAGTACAAAACAAAGTAAAATATACTAGTAAGCTAAGCGTTGTATTATTTTTTGCTGTTTTTCGCAAGTATGAACAAACATAATAAGGAATTTTGATTAAAACTGTTCTAATTTTAAATTTGTTGATAAAAACAGGCTGGGAACTTCTGTCACGATCCTTTTTCACGATTTAATATGTTTCAAGGTCTTTTTTTCATAATGTAAATAATTTATATACACACTAATTATTTTCTTTCTGCATTCTCCGAAACAGCATAGAAAACTATAACAATTGTTGTAATGAGTTCCACTTCTTATTATTGCAATCTACTTGGTTTTACTTAGTTTTATTCAACTGCTTTTAGTAAACTACCTGTAATTCAAGGAACGTTCTTAATGATGTCTCTTCTACATTTCAAGATAGCAACGAATAAAAGCGCATCTGGAGGATGATACTGTGACTCGACAACAATTTTGTTTCTTTTACGCGGTCTTTCGTTTAAGCCAAAAGGTATTTCCAATTCATGAACGACCTTTATACATCGTGTACAACTATTTACTTGTTAAAGTATATAAATGTAACTAATTAATGATTTGTGGTGGTGATTTTGTAATGAAACCGCAACATAAATCCTTAATTAATTTAACATTACAGACATTTTATAGTGCATTAATTCAATATTGAATCTATGTGCAAATATCCACTTTATTTACTTGGTATTGATATTGACGTCATTGATGTTGATTTTTTAAGTTCATCTGATATTTATTAATATTAAATCAATGTACCGATTCCACTACAAAAAGAAGTCTCTTATAAACTACTTAAATTAAGAAGTTTAGTAGTTTTAAAATACTTAAAATAAGAAATTTCACCAGAACAAGTAGTTTAAAACTACTAAACTTCTCAATTCAAGTAGTTTGCAAGAGACTACTTTTTCTAGTGTGAACGATAAGTTTATAT
>JABFOV010005969.1:0-11298 GCA_022817685.1 Aradophagus sp. ZL-2020
TTGGTTTGATTTTCTGCAATGACCTCCTTTTTTTTTTTAATTTGTATAAATAAAATTAAAATTGGTGTCATGAATCGAATATATTATTAAAACAAGCTGAGAAAAGCTTCAGCAGTTTCAATTGTTCGCTAAAAAAAAAAAAAAAAAAAAAAAAAAAAATTCCGGCGGGCGCGAAGTAAAGTCCAGCGGGCGCAAAGTAAAGTCTAGCGGGCACGAAGTTAAGTCCAGCGGGCGCGAAGGATTTATTTCAGGCCATAAGACTTAAAAAGTCAACTTCACACCCGCTTTATAGGCCCGAGAAGGACCACTTCGCGAGCGGCTGTAACGAAAAAAGATTTATATTATTTACATATTAAAATTATACGGTTTGAACTAATATATAATTAAAATGTTATAAAATATTTCGTTAACCGTAAACTTTGAGTTGTCAATGTATACAATTATTGTAATAATAAGGTGTTACATAAAGTATTGTTATATTTTTAATTATTTTTCCCACAGTTCGTGAAAAAGAGTATTAGTTGAGGGGAAAATAAGAGATTACACATTTTAGATCCAAAGCGACGAAATACACTTTATTCATGATTGAAGTATTTTAAAAACAGTATCAATGCAAATGCAAGGATGGTAAATAAATGACTACAATCGAGGGAATTCTGTAAACACTCACTTACCGCCCTTGTATCGTAACATACTATTTGGTGAAAAAATTGTTTTCATTGTATATAAGACTGAAAGTAAAATTTGCATCATGAGCATCATGATGTGTTTCATTTGTTTACAACTTAAATTTTCGGGGGAAAATGAGTTTGTCTCTATTGTACGTATTTACGGAGCAGATGATAAAGTGGAACTTTAAGCTCTAAGACTGTAAAGATATCGAGAGCGATACCGACAGCATCTTTACAGCTCGAGGAGCGGTTAGTTAATTAGTTAGTTAAATATTGTGTTGAAAATACAGTAATATTACTTAATTTTGTCATGACAAAAGTTATACAGGTCATGTCTAAAATTTGAAAATGATACAATTGCGAGGTCATTTGTAATGAAAATCGTTGATATTGGATGATTTTAAAAATTGCTTTTTTAGCAGTATCAATTTTGTCAAATATTTTCTTCATTTTCGAAAAAAAGTATGGGGACACACTGATCACATGAGAATCTTATTTTTTCTTGGTTCAGAACAACTCAAAGAAGAATACAAACCACATTTTGAGAGCGTGCCACTAGGAATGTTCGATACCGTGTCAATATTTACAAGTATTGATATCTGAGGGGGGAAAATATCGATATTTGTATCGATACCATGAGATATCAAGTATCGTTGGTATCGATAGAGTTGATGTAGCATCGTAATAGTATATTATTTCTGAGGGCGCCACTGTGCCCAAGGCATGTACGCTATTTTACGGACCGAGGGAGCGGGCGGTAAATTGGAACTTACCGTCCTAGGGCAGTAAAGACTTTACTGCCCGAGAAGCGGTTAGTTCCAATTTTGTCCGCTCCCAAGGTGCGTAAAACAATTTTTATTTTAATATAAATATAATATTAGCGATCGTAAAGAAATAATTTTTTTAAATATCTTAATAGTTTGAAAGAAAAACAATACAAAAGGAAGGTCCTTTTCTATTACAAAAGATAAGCATCCAGTCAAAATTACAATAATCGACTCGTTGATGAGTCGTAAGCAAGTCGCCTTTTTTTTATTGGACAGTAATTTACATGAATATATTGTCTTTTTATTTTTTAACTACAAAAGATAAGAAACAAACTTCTAAATTTATTTCTTATATTTCATATTGTAGGGATGTCATAAAAAATTTTGTCGTTGACTTGCTTATCATTTGATTGTACAAATTGAACAATTGGACTTAGTTACGTTTGAAAATGTCAAATTGTTAACGTTTAAATCTAATTAAAAAAAAAAACAAATGTGATTATCAAAAGTTATTGTTTAAAAATACGAATTTAAATAAAAATGAAATATCCGGTTCTATTCATTAATACTTATTATTTTGCATAACAGATCATGAAACATCATCAATAATATACAAATCAATACTTGAATAATTATTATTGTTATTATTATTATTATTATATTTATTATTATCATTATTATTATTATTATCATTCCCTCCGCTGGACAAGATCTTGCAGAAGACCTCCACGGAGGCCAGGTAGTAGGGCTTGCGTGTTCTGAGGACGTGGAGAGCTGAGCCGCCGATAGGACCTCCCTAGCCAGACAGGTCGACACGGAGGAACCAAACAAAGAGTGTCCACCCCGCCACCTCGCAGTTAGGGATTGGTTTCCTAAGGGTTATGACAAGGAAAAGTCTGACATAAAATCTAGGGGAGGGAACTCCGATCAAAAAACCGAATAAGGATAGAGAAGAAAAAGGAAAAGAGTTACAGTGCAGGGGCTCAAAACCACAGTACTGGCGACTAGGGGGGGTTAAGCAAGTGGGCTCCTGGGCGTCTGTATCAGGCTACCGCAGCGCAATTGTGAATCACCAATCGGAAGTCCACAGAAGCAACTGCGGAAAGAAGAAGACTCGACAAACCAAAACTCCCAAAGGTTGGAATCTTGTCGCGAAAAAAAGGCTCTAAGTCGATACACAGAGGCAAGAAATTGGGCCAAAGTTATCAGTAAGTGAGAAAGACGCAAAAGGGAAGGCTGAGATGCTGAGCACAGTGCTCTCCCACCGCAAACAAAATGGAAAAAAAAAACTAAGCTGCGACTCGGGGCAATCCTAGTAGAGGGCAAACTAGTAGAGAGCAAATCCTTCTCCAAAATTCTTCAGGAAATTCGGCAGAAGGTAAATCTTAAGGATTCGAAGACAAAAGTTAAATCGGTTTAAAAAATCAAAAAAGGCGACATCAAACAAGCTTTGAAATAGGTGAAGGAACGACGAGGAGGATCAACATCTTACAAGGTAACTTTAACCGGAGTCGGTTGGCTGATAGCCTCCTCGATTAACTAGCAGTGGAACACGAAGCGACAGTGTTCGTCTTGAGCGTACAGTGTCAGAACAGGGACAGTCCAGGATGGTTCTGCGATGCTCTGGGTGTGGCAGCCATCTGGATACGGGATTCCGGTATACTTTCGGTCCGGGAATATCGCTCTGGAAATGATTTCAGTTGGGTCAGATTACGAAAAATCACCAGGGTTAATTTTTATTTCATCTCCAACGAATCTATGGATGATTTTTGCCTTAAACTCGAACAGCTGGAGGACGAACTACGGAACTTAAACGATGATCCGCTGGTGGTGGAGACTTCAACGCCCGTGCACCGGAATGGGTCATGCCGACAACCGATTCGAGAGGCCAGTGCATCTTGGAAATGAGTGTCAGATAAGACTTGATAGTTTTGAAAAATGGATCCACGCACATTTTTAGATGGCCGGGATACATGGGTTCAGTCTCTGTTATCTCGATGGTGTCAGAGCGTGCGGCAGCTAAAGTTTCGGAATGGAAGGCCACTGAGGATTACACCGGCAGCAACCATCGATTTATCGACATGAAGTTGGCTCACGGGATTTCATTGTAGAGGATGAGCGTTACACAACCGCTGAGGTGGAACGTAAATAAACTACCAGATAAGGAGAGATTGATTGCCGACCTAGAGACAGCAACTGAGGAATAACAAGGACGCCAACCCGATCCACAGTTGGAAGACGATGCCTCAAGACTGGCGGTTATAACAATGAGCCTATTGAATCGTGCATGCAACGCCTCGATGCCATGAAGAATCAAGAGACGAGATGAACGCGCGGTGTACTGGTAGACAGCGAATATTGCGGATTTCAGAAAAAACTGCTTGCGACTGCGGCGCAAAGTGCAGCCAGGTTGAGACCTGAGGCCATAGCACTGGCTACGCAGAACAAACATGAAAAAAAGAACTGCGGAAGGCCATTACAGAAAGCAAAAAACGAAAATGGAGAAGCCTCATCGATGAAATCGACAAAGACCCCTGGGGACTTGGTTACAAGATTGGTTACAAGATTACAAGAACACTCCAAACTGCAGCCAGAACAATTAAAAGAAGGCAAGCACCATACCCAGAGAAGATACCCAGAGAAGTCCTGAGTATTGGAGCCCGTACCTGCCTAGACCTGATACTCAGGATATACAACGCGAGCCTTACTAAAGGAACTTTCCACAAACCATGGGAAACACAACGTCTAGTCCTTATCAGTAAAGGCAAGGGCGACCCAGATGCACCATCGTCTTATACGCCCTTATGCATGCTGGACAGCGCAGGTAAGCTGTTAGAGAAATTGCTGAGACAACGACTTCACACAGCATTTACCATGAGAGGAGATCTGTCCAAGAGACAGTTCGGCTTTAGAAGTGGGCGATTAACGGTCTGGAAGGGCATACTTCAAGTGCTCGAGAAAGACTTCGCCGTTCGCCGACAGTACCTCGCTAGGATCCTTTACAACTACTTCGAGGATAAAGTGCTGGTGTTTAACACCACCCAGGTACCCCGTAGGCGCGAAATAACAGCAAGTGTTGCGCAGGGAGACCTCGGCCCAGACCTTTGGAACATCTTCTACGATGGGATTCTTCATATGGAGATCCCTGAAGATACTGAAATTATAGGGTACGCCGATGACATCGCGGCCACTATCAGGACCCGCACGATGGATGAGGTCCGATGGAAGCTCAACCAAGTAATGCGGAGGTTCACTACAAGGATGGACGCACATAGCCTAAGCCTCGCAAAACAGAAAATGGAATTGGTGCTCCTTATGAGGAAACATATCCCAACAGCTGTTACTTTTAAAGTCGAATCGATCGATACCGTGTCTAAATCAGCTGTGGAATACCTCGGTTTCACAATAGACATGAAACTCACCTTTGGCGAACATGTGAGGCGAGCACCCAATGAAGCAGCCCAACTGTCAGGCACATTGAGCAGACGTCTAACGTAAGCGGACCTCGGTCTTACAAATGCGGGCTACTTATGTTTGTAACGCACTCCATCATGTCCTATCGAGCAGAGTTGTGGGCTGATACCGCATGAAGAAATACCGCAAGCACATGGCCGCGGTCCAGAGAACAGCAGCTCTGAGGATAGTCAGCCCATATCGGATGGTTTCGGAACCAGCGGTGATGGTGGTGACGGGATTCATATCCATCCACCTACTAGCATAAGAGCGGAAATACGTCTACGAAAAGAGGACAACCGTCGAAGTACTACAAGTCCGCCAGGACGCTCGAATCTTGTCGATGTCTAGATGGCAGGGATCTTGGACTTGTGAAACAAGAGAACGGTGAACAGCGCGCCTGACGTCAGCCCTGAAACTCAGTTTTTAACTGGTGACAAGTATTTCAGTGCATACCTTAATCGGATGGGGAAGGTAAAAATGCCATAAAGCAGATGTTGCGATCACGAGACAGACGATTCGGAACACACTTTTTTCGCCTGTTCCAGGTGGTAGCAGACTAGACTGAATGTAATTGAGGAGGTGGGGCAGATCACACCAGAGAATGTGATAGCTCTGATGCTCCAAAGCGCCCAGAATTGACTGAAAATCGCCAATTTCATAGAGGACGTTCTTCGCTCAAAAAAGAGCGAGGAGTACAGCTTTTGAATTGTATTTATTACTTTATAAATCAATGACGCCAACTGGTAAACGATTATACAAGACACGGTCCCACCTAGAAGTAATGCGCAAACAGTCCCGAGGTGGATTTCGACCGAGCGAGGATTTCGTGGTTTTCGTAGTGGGGGCGAGTCCCACATCTCTACACGACAGGACGTGCCGAGTAGTCAATGTACATAATGCATTTTTCCACACTTTTCCCTGACAAAAAAAATCATTATTATCATTATTATTATTATTATTTAATTATTATTATTATTCAAAGTGAAGGAAAAAATGAATTTTTGCATGTGAAAAATACTTCCATGCATAAATAAGTGTATTTTTCTTAATTAAAAACAATTTATTTGTAAATCAATTTAACTTTACACTTTATTTCGTAAATTACTAAATGTAATAACGACACTATTGATATCGATATTCTTTTAACCAATATATTGAAGTATCGATTTTTATATTGTTAAAAATATCGATACTCAAATATCGATACTTTCCTTTCCGCGGAACATCCCTATGTGTCGCACAATTTATTTTTTTTTTTTTTTTTGTGACCGACTAAAGGCGAATTTCCTGTGGAATCACCCATATGCTCTATGTGCACAAGAATGTTCTTGAACGTGATTAAAAGTAAGGTGAAATGTATAAACAGTTTTTTTATTCATGTTTTGCTCATGTGATCATAAATAAAAAAAATTAACAGTATGTATATGATTCCTAATAAATTTTACATCAACGATTTTTTTTAGGTTTATTATATATTATGTATACGAAATTTTTTTTCAATATACATGTATATTTATAAATATACACTCATCAAATAATAATAATAAAAAAACGCATTACCTAAATTTGTATAAACTTACACCTACGTTCAAATGCTTATGTTATTTTATAAAGAAGACAAAACACACGCGCGCGCGCGCGTTGCTTTTTTTCCTCCAGTGTATATTAAAATTAAGCTTAGGAAACGAGTTGAAGTGGGCTCGAGCTGGCGAGCTGACTCGGGCTCACGGCTTGTGATTCGTTTAACAATTTTTTTTTTATAGTCAAACTGAATGAAGTTTGTGAGCCACAAATCAGTTTTTGTTTACGAGTGCTACCTCAGAATGGCTCGTACGAGCCTAAGCTCGTGAACCATCCTGGTTTGAGCTGGCTCGTTCCCAAGCCTAATTGAAACAATAATGTTGTAGTGAATTATGGAAATCTTTTACTGCAAGCACTTTTGGAGCATTGGTCACGACCAATGCATATGGACGACGAAAATGAAAGTAACAGTAACGATGGGAACGGCCCTAGACAAGGGAATACTTACTTTTCAGTACCTGGACATACCCCTGTTATATTTAGGTAAAACAATAAAAAATGTATTATTTACATAGAAATCAAAGTAACTTCTAACAAAAAAAAAAAAAAAAAATATTTCAGTGAAGTTGGCGGTCGAACATTGTACAGACTATTAGTACGAGATGCAGCTGGTGAAACAGAAAGTGCCCTTTTGAATGAAACTGTGCCATCTTGGGTCCGTGACATCGTTGTCGAGAAAAATTTGCCAAAGTTCATTAAAATACCCTTTCACGTTCTCCCACATTCCTCATCGGGAGTTAAAGCATATAAGAAGTAAAATTCCTTATTTTTAATTATATTTAAAAAAATATGAATTTTGTTTTAACGAAAATTATTGTGAATATATAATAATATTTATCTGTATTTTTCTCTGGTTTTTAGAGATCGTTTAATTGCCAATGACTTTATTCAAGTGCGGAAAGTAGCAGAACATGTATTCGACAAAGTATTGGGAGCTGGAAGTGATTTAAATATGGTCGGAAGCGGTAACACAGTATCTAGTGGATCACCTGCAGGAGATAGAACGAACACTGATTCAAACGTCGATAATTCATCATTGGCTGAAGAAAAAGTTGAATTACTGTGCAACGATCAATTATTAGATCCATCTATGGATTTACGAACGGTAATAATATACCCGAGCAGTTAAAACCAGGGTTCGGCAATCCATTATTCCCGGAAATAATGAATAAGAATATTCATTATCCATAAGTTTTTGGAATAAAAGTACTGGAATATTCCATCAATCCATGTACATGGATTAAGGAATGAATGAATATTCCTTTTATTTCGCAATGAAGGAATAAATTTGTATTCCACTGTTGAAGGAATATTCATAATTTTACTTTGATATGGAATAAAAATATAATTCTTACCAAAATCCATTATTATTCAAATAAAACCCACATTTCTAGTATATATATGACATATACGGCATAAATATTGCGTGAAGGAGGTCTAATAATTTGCCCATCTTTGCCCGTCTAATTCTGGTCTGATTATGTGTCATTTGGGTCTAAATTATACATCGAATGTATATAGATCACCATATTCAAGTAATATATATTACATTTAAAAAAAAATATCGATTTGGATATACTTCAAATATAAAAAAATATCGACTTGGGTCTAATTATGTGTGATTTGGGTTTAATTATGTGTGATTCGGATCTAAATTATAAATGGATCATATATAGAACTTTTTTATGCAATATTCAAGTCATATACTTTATGATATTTGTTTAAAATTTCGTCCAAACGTTCCCTTTATCTGATTAAAGTGAGTTTTCTTTTCTTTTTTCTTTCCAATATGACCAATGGGACAAGGATTTGGACTTTTATTTTTGAAATAATAGCAAAATTGCTATTTCATAAGTTTATTAGACGACGTTTCAACCCTAGTGTTGGGTCCTTTCCAAGTCTGAAATTCTTTACATTATTGTTAGCGCGTTGAATTTTTTAAAAAATGTACAATAAAATAGCGAACATAAAAATTTTTGGCTTACCAATGATATTTATGTTTTTTCCATCACGTGTTTATTGTCAACAATGCAGCCATCACAGATTTTGTCAAAAAATAAATACATAAACAACACGTGAATAAATAAATAAATAAACTAATAAATATCATTGTCAAGGAACGTCAAAATTAAAACTGAGCGGAGTAATATAGAAACGAGTATAATATAGGCTGTCACGATTATTTTCATAATAAGCCCTGGTAAATAGTGCTAAGTTTCTCGCAATCGGATCTTTCATTAAGAGATTTTTTATGTTTAACAATTTTCGTCATTTTGTTAACTAATCTTTTTTTGTAGTTAGGAACAGTTTTTAAATTTTTAATTCCTTCATAATTGATGTCATGATCATTATTAATTCTGTGTTTTGTTAACGAAATGTATTTATCAGGGTTTAGTCTTAAATTATACTTGTGTTCATATACACGCGTTTTTACATATCTTTTTGTTTGTCCTATATATACATTATCACAATTACTACACGGAATACTATAAATTACATTTGATTTATTCGTGACTGTTGATTTATTCGTTGTTGTTATTCTTTTTATCGTTGTAACACACCGTTTTCATATTATATTTTTTTAAATTTTCTTCAAGTTTGTGATCTACTCTATTAATGTACGGTATTTTAACATTTTTGTTTTCTTCCTCGTTGTCATTAATGTTGTTGTTGACATTATCACTGTTCATTAGAGACGCTATTCTATGTTTTATATGTCTATCAATAAATTCTGTTCGGTAGCTGTTGTTGATTAGTGTATTTTTTACTATTGTTATGTTCATATTGTGAAATTGTGGGTCCGCTAAGCCTATTGCTTTATCTGTTAAATTATAAACTATTGCATTTTTTTGTTTCATGTCATGATGTGATCAGTAATTTAGCAATCTTCCTGACCATGTTTTTTTCCTATACCAATTCAAAACGATGTCATTGTTTTGGTTGGTTATCGCCGTGTCTAAAAAGCTGATGCATTTATTTTGTTCACATTCGACTGTGAACTGCAATCGCGGATGGAAATTATTAAACACGTTTAACATTAGATCTATTTTATCGTCAGGTATACAAGTGATAATGTCGTCAACATATCTAAAAAAGAAAGTCACAGGAAAGTCTATATGTTTCATTTATTCTTCTTCTAATGGAGCTCCCATGGGGGTTCCAAACGTTTGTTTGTAAATCTCCCATTAAACGAAAAATGGGAAAATTTACAAAGAAGCTTCAAACCCTCAATGAATTCTTTTTTTGGTATATTTGTGTGTTCAGAGATCTCATCCCATTTTTTGTCTATAATATCAATAACTAAGTCTAATGGGATATTTGTAAACAGTGAAGTTACATCAAACGAAACCAATTTATAATTAACAGGGATATTAATTTCTTTGATTTTTTCTTTAAATTCTAAACTGTTTTTTATATGGCTGTCTAATTTTCTTGTGACATTCTTTAATATACTATGATAATATTTCGACAAATTATAAGTCGGACTAATAACACATGAAACTATAGGTCGCACAGGGACACTTTTTTGTGAATTTTTGGTAATGCATAGAATTTCGGGATGGTGCCGTTATTTATCACCAGTTTACTCTTTTCTCGTTCCGTAATCCGGCCTTTGTTAAACCAATATTTGACTAGATTTACAAATTTATTTTGGTACAGAAAGGTCGGGTCTTTGTTTACTTTAATACATGTGTCACTGTCACTGTTCCTAACTACTAAAAAAACTGTTCCTAACTACAAAAAGAGATTAGTCAACGAAATGACGAAAATTGTTAAACATAAAAACTCTCTTAATTGAGAAACTTAGCACTATTTACCAGGGCTTATTATGAAAATAATCGTGACAGCCTATATTATACTCGTTTCTATATTACTCCGCTTAGTTTTAATTCTGACGTTACTTGACAATGATATGTATCAGTTTATTTATTTATTCATTTATTTATTTATTTATTCACGTGTTGTTTATGTATTTATTTTTTGACAAAATCTGTGATGGCTGCATTGTTGACAATATACACGTGATGGAAAAAAACATAAATATCATTGGTAAGCCAAAAATTTTTATGTTCGCTATTTTATTGTACATTTTTTAAAAAATTCAACGCACTAACAATAATGTAAAGAATTTCAGATTTGAATAGGACCCAACACTAGGGTTGAAACATCGTCTAATAAACTTATGAAATAGCAATTTTGCTTTTATTTCAATAATAAAAGTCCAAATCCTTGTCCCATTGGTCATATTGAAAAGAAAAAAGAGAAGAAAACTCATTCTAATATACTTCATGCATAGAAAAAAATATCGATTTGGGTCTAATTATGTGTGATTTGGGTCTAAATTATATATAGATCATATATAGACCCCTCTAATACATAGAATGTAAGCTCCAGTACAAGGTTCAAACGTAATCTCAAGGTCAAAATGGTCTAGTAGTGGGAGAATATTTACTGAACGTAAAAGTAGCACTTTTCGAGCTCAAAGTAGCAAAAAATCGTTTTTTCTATTCTCGGAATAAAAAATTATCATTTTTTTTATTCCACTATTCCACTCATTACTGGAATAAAAAAATAAATTGATTCCTTAATCCACTATTATGGAACAGAGTTGGGCAAAATTGTAATCAGTAATTATCGATTACATTAAAAATAATGCAAAATGATAACACTTATACACTGTGAATTATAATTAATTAAATTTGATCATAATCGATTATAATTAATCGTATAATTAATATGTGATTAATATTAATTCACCAATTAGTAATTGATTAATGATAATTAAATATTTAAGAAATGATTAATATTAATCTACTAATGAA